>JANQBM010135852.1:0-25146 GCA_025594535.1 Erythroxylum domingense | reverse complement strand
TATAAGACCATTTAAATTAGATGAGACCTTAGTCAAACCCCTCACTTAGAATATTAAAACTAACACCTTCCTTTAATGTGGTAAGAACTAGAGTCCTTTTAAAGTCAGGTTTATTGGGCAAGCCCAAGCCTGCTCTACACAGATATGTTTGAACCATAGAAATAGGATTTCAAAATTAACGGGTCAGTTTTAAATAGAAGCTTTGGTTTGTTGGGCAAACCCAAGATCAATATGGATATTGGCGAAGTTTGGTAGTGTACATTAGATGTACACGTGTAAAGAGTTGATAGCCCAATGAGTGTGCACATATTAACAGTTGATAACACTAGATTCGATAGTTGCATTGAAGATGCAATTGGTATAATCGATACCTACCGGTTTAACTAAGGTGACTTGTTGGGAAAACCCAAGGTCATTCTTAGGGATATTGGATATCGACCCACTAGTAGAATTTCTCTACGAGTTCTCTCGGATTTATATTGAAGGTTATGAATTTGTGAAAATAGTGGGAGCCATAATGCATGTTATTAAAGTCCTTATATACATGTATTTAAATACATTCTAATTTTCTCTATTTGATGATAGGATGCTATTGCCTGAGTCAACACCTTGAGTACTATTGTGAATCTAAGATCATTGATGGAAACTAATAAGTTGACTGGACCAAACTTCCTTGACTGGCTCAGGAACTTGAGAATAATTCTCAAGTTTGAGAAGCTTGGTTATGTCTTGGAAGGACCACTTCAAGATCCCCCTACTACTGATGCTTTTGATGATGATCGGAGGGCATATAGGAAGCATCTCGATGATAGTGAGATGGCTAGTTGTATTATGCTAGCCACTATGTCACTGGACCTGCAAAAGCAGCACAAGACTGTGGATGCTCATATCATATTCTATCATCTTAGGGAGCTCTTTGATGAGCAAGCAAGGTTCAAAAGGTTCGAGACTTCGCGATTACTCTTCCACTTCAAGATGGTTGACGGGACATCTCTAGTGCAATATGCACCAAAGATGAATGACTACAGTGAGCTATTGGCCTCTTTGGGTTTTCTTTTGGATCATGAATTAAGCATTGACTTAATTATGACAGGTTTAACTGATAGTTATTCATAATTTGTGCATAATTATCAAATGAACAATATATCCAGTACAATTCCTAAGCTAGTCAACATGCTTAAGGCAGTTGAGCCATCTGTCTGCAAGGACAAGGTTATGATGCTGGTGGACTCTTCTGGTTCAAAGAAAAAGAACCAAACGAAGAAATCCGCTGGGTTGTCAAGAAAGCAAAGAGGACTACCTCGAAGGGAACTTGCTTCCACTATGGCAAGGATGGCCACTGGAAAAGAAACTGTAAGGCCTATCTAGCGTCCTTGAAGCAAAAGAAGGCATCTGATGCCCCATCTACTTTAGGTATTTATATTATTGATTTCATACTGTTTCTAATAAAAACATATGGGCATTAGACATCGGTTGTGGCTCACACATTTGTACTGACATAAAGGGCCTCAAGAACAATAGGTAACTCAACAAGGGAGAGTTAAACCTGTGAGTGGGAAATGGATCAAAAATTGCTGCATTAGCTATAGGCACATATGTATTGACGCTCCCTAGTGGGCTTATACTACAATTGGACAATTGTTTTTATGCACCTGCTTTGACTAAAAATGTAATGTTTGTTTGTAGTCTTAATAAAGTTGGATTCCATTTAAATTTCAATAACAATGGTTGATCAATTTATTTGATGGAATGTTATATGCTTTAGGTACATTGTGCAATGGTATACACATATTGGATATATCTAATCCGGTTTTAAATCTCAATAATAACAAAAGAATAAAACGAGATAATGTGAAATCGTCTTACTTATGGCATTGTTGCTTTGGCCATATAAGTGAGAGACGCATGTCTAAACTACACAAGTGTGGTAGATTAGGGTCATTTGATTATGAATCATATGACACATACGAATCTTACTTATTAGGCAAGATGACTAAGTTACCCTTTAAGGTAAGGGGTGAATGAATTAGTGGTCTTTTAGACCTAATACATACTGATGTTTGCGGTCTGATATCTATACATGCCAAAGTTGGTTTCGTATACTTCATTACCTTTATCGATGATCATTCTTGATATGGATATGTGTATGTTATGAGATACAAGTCTGAAGCCTTTCAAAGGTTCAAAGAATTCATAAATGAAGTTGAAAAACAACTTGGGAGAAGTATTGATTCACTTCGATCAGATTGAGGTAGTGAATACTTAAGCCAAGAGTTTTTGGATTATCTCATGGATAATGGAATATTGTCCCAGTGGACTCCACCTTGCACACCACAACACAATGGTGTGGTTGAGAGGAGAAACTGAACTTTGTTAAATATGGTGAGGTCTATGATGGGTTTAGCGAATTTCCCAAAATCCTTTTCGGGGTATGCACTCGAAACTTCTATTTATGTACTAAAAAATAGTCCATCCAAATCAGTTGATGTTACTCCATATGAGATATGGACTAACAATAAACCCCATCTTTCTCGTATAAAAGTATGGAGTTTGGTTGACCCACTAGAAGGGATAAAACCTATTGGGTGTAAATGGGTTTTCAAGAAGAAAATTGACATGGAGGGTAATGTAGTTACCTATAAACCTAGGCTTGTAGCTTAAGCTTATCGTCAAAGGCAAGGTATTGACTATGATGAAATGTTTAGCCCAATAGCTATGCTTAAATCCATTAGGATACTCCTATCCATTGTCGCTCATTATGATTATGAGATATGGCAAATGGATGTGAAGATGACTTGCCTTAATGGAAACCTAATCGAGGATGTATATATGACATAACTTGATGATTTCATATCCATAAGTGGAGGACAGGTATGCAAGCTTCAGAAATCCATTTATGGATTGAAAGCAAGCATCTAGGAGTTGGAATTTTCGATTTGATGAGACAGTCAAAGAGTTTGGTTTCTCACAAAATTCGAAAGAGCTGTGTGTGTGTATGAGAAGGTTAGTGGGAGTTTAATAGTGTTTCTTGTACTGTATGTGGATGTATATTGCTAATAGGAAACGATGTCTCAGTTTTGCAATTAGTAAAAATTTGGTTAGCTGAGAACTTGGAGAAGCAACTTATATTTTAGGGATAAGAATCTATAAAGATAGATCTAAGAGGTTGCTTAGTCTTTCTCAATCTATATACATACATAAGATGTTAAAGTGGATTAGCATGTAGCAGTCCAAGAGAGGTTATCTTCCAATAGTACCTGAGATTACACTCTTCAAATCTATGTGTCCAAAAACACAAGATGAGAGAACTCGCATGAGTTTAATTCCTTATTTTTTAACTATAAGATCAATCATGTACGCTATATTATGTACTAGACTTGATGTACCATATACTCTAATTGTTAAGAGTAGATATCAGTCAGACCCTGGTGAGGGTCATTAGGTGGCTGTCAAGAATATCCTTAAGTACTTGAGAAGAACTAAAGATGTATTCTTGGTATATGGAGAAGGTGATCTTGTGGTAAACGGGTATACTTATGCCAGCTTCCAATATGATAGGGATAACTCTAAATCCCAGTCTGGATATATATTCACACAAAATGGTGATGCAGTCAGTTAGAAAAGTTCCAAATAAGAGATGAATATTGATTCAATAACAAAGGCAAAGTATATTGCAACTTCAAAAGCGGCAAAGGAAGCGATTTGGATTAAGAAGTTCATCATGGAACTTGGTGTGGTTCTGAGCATCGCTGACCCAATGCATTTCTATTATGACAAAAAAAGGGCTACAGAGCAAGTGAAGTAATCGAGATCTCGTCAGAAGTCCAAACATATACTTAGGCGCTACCATTTGATTAGAGAGATCATTGGTAGAAATGATGTCAATATAGAGAGAGTTCCCACCAATTAGAATATAACTGATCCGTTGACTAAACCTATTTTCCAAAAGAGTTTTGTGATATATGTAAATGCCTATGGTATTAGATATCAAGGTGATTGGATTTAATGCAAGTGGGAGTTTGTTAGAGAAGTGCTCTAAAGGCAATCACCTTTAACACTTATTATACAAATCATTTTATGAATAATAAAGGAATTTTTCAATATTTCGATGTTCATACATTTATAGATTTGATGTTGATCTTAAATTGATTTAATGAAGTCCTTTATGCAAAACATAATATGGAGGAAATTATGATGAGATCATGATAATGAGATTCCTATCATGTGTAATTATGTTAATATCTATATTTTCCCTAGTCATAGGATTAATCATTAATCCGAATAGACTAGCGTATGGTTATACTTCTTGATTAGATCAAGCAGTAGATCTCATAAGCTATAGATATGAGTTGTTTAGGGTTAACATATGGAAGCTTACTAAGGGTAGTAAGTAAATTCGATTTACCTACTATGAGACAATCATATGGATATTCTATTCCATTGTCAATGTTTAGCAATGGTTCAAGTATCCTTTGACTTGAGGTGCTCAAGGATATCTCATATATTGATCTCGTGTTTTGACTATATTCATCGGTGCCTTTCAGGGGTTACTCATAGGGTGGTGATTGGGTAAAGCTTGAGGTATTCGAAGGTAATTGAGTAGATAATAAAAGATTCACCACTTCTGATAGAAGGAGATGATACCCACAGCCTCTTGACAGATTCATTACTCAGGAGTCTCTAGCCATAGCAGATATATGTCAAGAAGAAATTCTTCAATGATACATAGAGTAATGAGATCCTTAAGATAAGATCTAATAGCGCCTGGATTAGATGTGACATAGTCAGTCTAGTAGGAGTTGACACTTTGACCATACTTTGAACCAAGTTGGGTATAGGTGGTGAAAGGGCAAATTGAACGACAACATTACGTATGGAATGGTTTGTAATCAAACCACTGACTTTCCAGTCAATTGGGGGTCATGACGTGTTACTAGATACCACTTTTGACTTACTTGAATTAAATGTTAATTCAATTGGCTAATATAACCGGGAACCTAATGGGTCACACATATGGGAGATCCGGAGGATGAGTAAAATGGTCTTGAATGGTGATTCAAGATATAAGAGAGTGTTTCAAGATTGGATTGCAATGTGATCGTGGTAGAAAATGTTGCATGGAATTGATTAAAAACAAGTGTTGTTAGCTTCCATTAATGTATGTTATTCATGGTCATTAACTTCCCATAACTTCCATTAATGTATGCTATTCAAGACCATTAACTTCCCATAACTTTCCATTAGTGATGGTGGTTATGGAAGGCCAAATGGTGTAGAAAATTAAGATGATTTTTGTGCATTTTGTTTAAGACACAAATGAAAAGGAAAGGTTCTTTTTCTTACACATACACTTTTTCTCTCTATCTCAAGAGTTCTTGTCTTTGCTAGCACAAAGAAAGAATTCTAGCCATCTCCTAGTGAGGTTTCATCCTTCTATCCTCATGTGGACTTGCATTAGCGACGATCTGCATTGATTGTTATGGTTTATGACAACCCAACGTGGAGAAGATTAAAAAGCGAAGGAGATCATCAGAAAGGTATGTAAACATCTTACATTTCATGTTTGTGTTTATCTATATCTATATATATAAGTTGATTTGGTTTTTGAGGTTTCATTTTATTTCTGCTATGTATATTTGATATATATTATGTATAAGATGCATGATCAAAACCTAGCACTTCTTCTGCCATATTTCTTTGTATAATGTCTTTACGCTTCGCTCTTCTTAACTCTCTTTCGTGCCTTCTCATATCGGATCACACTTCGTCACTAAATTCAGTGGATCTTCACTTTCTCCTTGTGTTCATACACCTACAAATACACAAGGAAAAGTATTAAAAACTCTTAAATCAGTATTCTAAACTAAACAAGATGGTAAACAAACAATCCCTGGCAACGACACCAAAAACTTGTTGATTGCGAAACAACTACTAGTTTTACGCTTAAAAATACAAGTATACGGGTCGCACTTGTAGTAAAAAGTGGATATTGATCCTATAAGTATTGTACTTAGGCACCACTTAATTTAGATTTCTGTTTGTTTAAGAACCAATTTTAATGAATATAAATTGAAAAATTAAATTAAACCAAACAACTAACAATGAACAATTAATAACGAAAAAATGCAGAAACTTAGAATTCAAGATGTTAACAATTAGAGATCCCTTTTTCCCTATCTTATCTCCCTCTTATTTTGTTAATTGAATTGTTCCTCACCTAAGATGTCCTAATGTATTAACTACCCTCTCTCAAGGTGTAATTAATTATCCCTAGACAAATTAAATGGAGATGATTAAGCAATCTCTTAATCTACAAAATCAATCCACCAATTTAACTAGTTATGAAGTAATCCTATAGTAATCAATTAATTAGACAAGATCTCTCTTCTAACTAATCAATTAACTTAATGAATGTAGGTCTATAGAATGCCAATTCTCATTGTACAACCCTACATAAATTTCCCAACTCAATCTCTCAATATATTGCAAGGTATAAGTTCGACATTCATCAAAAGCTTCATTCATTCAAATCAATAAAATAGAAGTTCAACAAGTAGTTCAAAAGTAATCTCTACAAATAACTTAGCCACTTATGATGTCACTAACAATCCCAAAAATCAAAGAACCAATAATAAAAATGCTAGAAGAGAAAAAACGAAATAAAACTAGATGAAGCAAACTCCTCTTCTTCTTTGCCTGAATCTAGAAAATCTGACATTGGTGTGCTCTTTTCCTAATTTGAAATGAAAAATCTTAATTCTCCACCTCTTAAGACTCTAAATCTATTTTTTTACTCAAAGAGGCATGTCTCCATCAATTATCTCTTTAGTCCTTGGGGTTTATGTCCTTATATAGTCCCGAAAACTTAAAAATAAGTGAACCCTGCGTGTATCTTCAAGCTAAGTATCCCACGATCGTGGGAATCAGCATGATTCCCACGATCATAGGTTCTTGTATTATAATTCCTCCACTTCTCTTCTCCTCTCTTTGTCTCTAGCTCAATCACAAAGATGGCCACCCTCCATTCCTACATCAAAATGATCAATTCTTACCCAAAATCAACATCAAACATAAAAGAACAACAATGAAGATCAAACTAAACAAAAACATACAAAATAAATCATAAAACACAACTTTAATAACCTATTATGCAAGAAACACATGCCCACTACTTAGAGAAACACCCACTAATGCACAACTATTACCATGTAGGGTTAATCCTTCTTCCTTCCTGTTCGTAGGTGACATTAAAGATAATGATCACAATTGAGCATCTCTAAATTGTGTATTGTTGACTTTCTCTTTAGAAATTGTTTATGTTATTCTTAACTTAATGTTTTGGGCATTTCTATATAAATTATTTATATTCTCGTTCTTAATCAATTGTTTGTGTATGAACCCATTGCCAAATTATGGAATACAATACGTAATAGTTATTTTTTAATTGATTTGTGGTAAACCAATGGTGTTAAATCATTAGTGATAATAAAACATAGCTTAAATTACCCGAGCTTGTGTAGTTGTTACCTAGATTAGTTTGGCTTTTTAGTTCATATTACGATGTCATATTAAATCTAGAGATCTTATTCTAGGTTGTTTGATAGCTAGGTTTATTTTAAGAGCTTATTGTAATTAAATAAGACCGAATGGAAAAACGAGACTAATAGAGCTTATTATTAACCTACTATTGATAGTTTCTAAGAGAAGTATGAGAAAAACAAGACAATGAAGTATGTTTATTTGGGTGTAAGCTGAGATTGAATTAATAACTGGATTCCAAACTCATTCATCAATTTTATCATTTTCTTATTGTTCGATTTAAATTGCTTTTAGTAGTTCAATTTTACTTTATTTTGTTACTTGAAACCAACCAAACCCCTCATATCTTAAAAATCGATTCCTTTCATTACAAAAACTACAAGTACATTCCTTGTGGATACGATCCTTACTCATCACTACTGTATATTTAGTTGGGCAGAGTTAGGTTTTATTTTTTGATGCATTCGACACAATCATGTTTACATTTTTATATCATGAGTAATGAATTTGAGGATACTATTAAATTGGTGTTTACCTAAGAGAGTATGCTTATCCAAAGATGAACAAAAGTTAACTAATAAATGCATATTTGGTTATATTTTTATAATTATTTTAAGAGAATTTAGCTTGAATTTGGGTAAATTATATAATATTTGATACTTAATATGGATCATTTTTTTTACATGCCATATTTTAGCTACACAATGAAGAAGGAATTAACTAGAGTAACTTAAAGCCAAGTTAAAGAGATTTAAGATTAATTTTAGATGAACACGAGTTTAAAATATACCTATGTTTAGGAAATGAGAAAAATATGGCACCTATTTAATCTTATATAGGCTATTGGTCCATTCGATTTCCTTGATATCTTATCATATTCAATAACTAATCATTAACATAACCTCATGTTCCTCTTATGCTCTACCATGGTGCATTATGCTTTTTAGGACAATTTGCCACATGAAAAAAAAGGATCAAATAAGGACATATATTCCATAATAATACAAAAACATGGCCCCATATTTATGGACTTAAAACATATGTTCGTTATGTGAACTTTTAGATTTATGATAGAGGAGATACTAATCTAGCATAAGCATATAACAATATCTTGTTCTTGACTCATACTAATCTAACATAAGTATATAACAATATCTCTTGTTCTCGACTTATATTAGTGGAGATTGCTAAAAGAAATTCTAAAGAGACCTATTAAGCAAAATAGAGAGCAATACGGTATTGGATTAGACTTGAATTGTCAAAATTCTAGGATCTTTTTGAGCTAAAATAGATAGAGACAAGGAGAAAGAGGAGAGTTTCATAAAAGGCTAAAGAGGGGTAGAAGAAATGTTAGAGAATGAGAGGACAAATAGAGGTTAGTCTACAACCTTAGAGGAAAAAATAATTTATATCAAGATTCAATCAAGAATGTGAAGATTTAAGATCTATGAGAACATATTCTTTTATATTATTTTCTATATTGTTTATTATTGATTTTCCTTTTCCTTTAATGAACCAAATTAGGATAGATTTAGCTAGATGTGAACCTTAGAACCTTTTATTTTGAATTAATTTTTAAATTTTATACAATAATTTGGTTTTCTTGACAATTGTTAGAGAGTCTATATTGTGTGGAATTAAAATAAAGAATGAAAAAATTCAATTTCATATTTCATATATAAAGATTGAGATATTATACATATGAATAGATCATGATATAAATTATAAGCATTACATAAAATCTAGATATAGGACCATATAAATATTTTTTTAGGTTTAAGTCTATAATGACAATTCAAAAAACAAGTTCATGTGTTCTTAGAGATTTTGACTAGAAAGAGATTTCAATCAATCAACTTAAGTATATGGGTTGTATATCTTTTAAGAAAAAATATATTTGTGATATTTTTTTAATTGTTGATACATTTAATTATTTACATTTAGCAATTAATCATACAAAAATTCTTAAGATGCTCACTTTAATTCATATATGATTTTAGGTACAATTTGGAAGCAAATAAATTAAAGTAAGTCGAAAGCGCTATATTTGGATTGGTTTTTGAAGAATAATTTTCACTTGTTTTTATAGAGCAAGAAGAAGAAAATTAAAAGACAAGAAGAAAAAAATCAAAATACAGAGAAGAAGAAGAATGTTTATTGAAAAAATGAAGGAAAAAAATCAATAGCAAGTAAAGAATGAAACAACAGCACATTAAGGAGCAATAAATGAGCAAAACGACAGTGCAAGATGAATGAAACAACAACAACATAACTCGAAGTAGAATAAAGCTAGCCCATACTTTAAACGGCGCTAGCTTTGCACATGCGTACGCTGCGTTTAATGCAGCATACAATAGAGAAAGGGAGCAAGGTTTTAAAAGGAAGAGACACATATAGGGAGTGGGGGACGATAAACTCTCCAAGTTTATTCGTCCCATATCACTACAGTAAAAGATGAGTGAAGTGTGGCATTGCAGTGGGAGATGAGTGAAGAGAGCTGTGTGAAACATAGAATAGAAGTGTGATGAATAGTTGGGTGGAACAAAAGCCTTAAGTTTATTTGTCACATCATGAACAGTAAATAGGAGAAGAAGGTTACGACATTGAGAAGAGAGTAGCTAGGGTTTTTAGTCGGGATAATTGTTATGGGGTGGAAGCATTTTTTGGGAGACCTATGAAAGGCTAAACATCCCAACGTCGATTTAGAGGTAACATCGATGCCGACGACCCGAGTTATGTATTTTTTTAATCTTTTTGTTGTTTCTTTCTCTCACTAGAAATTGATTGAGTTATCCTATATTAACTTATTTGGGTTTTGTGTATGGATAATCAGATTTTCGTTATTGTTCTGTTATTTATGTATGAACCCATAGGGTATTATGGAAGGATGATTTTAATGCATTCATTGAATCGTTTGATTGCATACCCATTGCTAGAATTTTGATATAATCCGTAATTGTTATGTTGAAATTCATTTGTAGCGACTAATGATTCTTAATCATTATGGATAATATGTCATGGGTTAAATGACGCATCGTAAGTGGTTTTTTCCTTGATTAATCAATTTTCCTAATTCGTAATGCTACTGCCTAATTAAATCTAGAGATCATATCTTAGGTTATTTGGCGGTTAGGTTTAATTAATGATCGTATCTTAATTAAACAAAATATAAGAGAAAACTCAGGTTAATTATTAACCCACGATTAATAGTTTCTAGGAGAGGTTTGAGAACAACAAATCAATAAAATATTCTTAATTAGGGTGCAGGTTGAGATTGAACTAAAGAACCGGATCCCTACCGAATTCCCCAATTTTACCATTTTTTGTATATTTTCTTTAAATTGTTTTTATTAGTTACGTTCATTTTATTTTCTTATTTTAAAATCTAAAATCCCCCAATTTTTCCTAAACATCGATTAATTTCATTTCATAAGCTAACCGAACACTCCCTGTGGGATCGACCTAGACTCACCACTGTTACAGTAGTAGTCTAGTTATTTTATTTTGACTAGCGTTACGACACTCAGGTCAATTTGTAACTTTATAATTTCTTCTGATTCATAAACTAGGGTTAATTATTGAATCAAGGTAAATTCAAGTATAGGAAAGGCTATAGAGGAATTCTACATCTAAATTTTTTATCAACTAGTTGTTCTATTCTTACTTATTGCTTTAGTTTGTCTTTTTACCTATTATTTTAGTTTCAATAATTTTTCTTTTTAAAATAAATAATTTATTATATTATATTAGATATTAGAAAGATGGTTATTACAAGTTTATAGTCCTCATAAGATCAACGTTCATACTTAATAAACTATACTATAAGAACAATAGGTGCACATCCCTTAATAGTTTTCTTTTAGTATTGGTTTTGTGTCTTAAGTATATCACACCACTAAACGAAAAAGAATTTGATGGGAGTTTAATGGAAGTTTTAAAATATTTCTATTATAAATGGTTTGAACACACTCATATTTAAAATACATTCTATACTATGATGTTGGAAATGAAGATATGGGTTAAAGGAAGACACAAGTGACGGAGAGGAATATTTTTAAAAGATACATAATCATATTTTGTCCTATGTACCTCTTGGAAAGTTTTGAAAAATTTAAAGAAAGATATATCATCTAGAATGTCTACATGTTAGTGCTTGTATCCATATGCAAAAAAGAAGAAAATATACAACACAATTAATATCATAAGTGTGTTTGTGCTCATGTAATTATCGAAAAAGAAGTAGAATGATGCAATGTGAGACACAATAGTTTACAAGACGTGTTTAGCTCTAAAGTTAAGTGGGATCCTAATTTTAAAGAGTTAAAAACCATAATTTTTAAATTTAGTTTTCATATTTTGTCTTTCTAAGGTTTAATAATAACAATCCATCTTTTATACTTGTTTTTATTATCCATCGCCTATCATGGCTATTCTTTTACATTTGGTTCAAGGAAACTGATACCTTAAAATGCATTAAACCGTGATTGTTCATTTTTTTCATAATTTAATTTATAAATTGAGTTTTGATTTTTCAATGTGTTTATCTTTTATGATGGTGTCTCTTAAATCCTAGGCCATAAACTATTTTATTATTTTTTACAATCTACTAGTAGATTAGGTCTTAAATCTATAAACTTTTAATCCTTTCAATCTACTTAGCATTTTTTAACAGCTTTTAAGTTCAAAATCCTTATATCTTAAGAAAGCTAATCAATTGAATTAAATGTAAACCTATGGCTTGTATTGCTCTAATTCTTATAGCGGCTATTGAGCTAAATCTTTGGTGCTTGAATTAAGCGATATGGCAGTTAGAGTTAATTCAATCACGTTCTTTCTAATTAAGTGCTACTAAGTAGAGAAAGGGAAATAGTTGAATGTTTAAAATATAAACTCATTTGTTCTTGTATTGATGATCTTTATGTAAGTCTAAAGATATGTATTTAACCTAAATTTTGTTTTTTCATTGAATTTTATATTCAATTTTCATTTCTTTCTTAAATGTTTTTTACTATTTCATCACGTTCCCCTCATATTTTTTCTTATTTAAAAGAATAAACTTAAGCTAGGTATTCTTCAAGATATTGATGCTCAGTTATGCTATTACTTGTATTTTCAAGACTAAGGTTTTATTTTTGCATGTTGATGCTAACATCTCTAGCCTCTAAACAAGTTAAATTTGATCAATCATAAAAAAATTGACCAATTTTGATCAACTAACCATACAGAACGAGCTATAATGAGCATTTTTTCGTCATAAGATGATTCCTTTATTGCTATCATATCTTTGTACCTTCTTGAGTTGTCTTATAATATTTTAATACCTTCCAAAATCCTTAATGTAACTTTACAATAACTAGAATCAACTCTCCAAATGTTATATCACATCATTGTCTCTAAGACTTGTAAATTCACAAGCCTTTAAACTTATTCCTCTTTCTAAGCAAACCAAATTATGCTTAGTCATACCTTTACATTAATTTTGATACCTATCACACTCAAATCGATGTCATATAGTAGTTTAATATTTTATGATCATCAAAACCTTAGAAATGAGTCCATTTAGTTCATTAAAAAAAATTTAACTTTAAGAAATAACTAAGATTATGTTAGGAAAGTATAAACTTCTAAAACATTTTTTGAGATAATTCATTTTTATTATATCTTACATCTTAAAATAATTCTTTGTTAGATCATCTGTTGTTGCAATACTCTATGAAATTTAGGAAAAAAATACCTAAGAATAATTACATCAAAGTGCATGATTATAGGTACTACATTTTAAATATCCATGATAATCTAGGGCTCAAAAGTTAATGAAGAAAAACTTATTGATTGCTCACTAACTAGTAAATTTATAAGGTCTTTAAGAATGGAATCTTTGCCACTAAAGAATTCATATAAAGAAATAATTAGAAGCTCTTGATCTAGAAGAAAAAGAGAGAAAACTCACTTAGATAAACATCTATAAGAGAATCCTTACCTATAACCATTATTAGACTGAAGGAGGAGCTTAAGGAAAATAATCTATCAAAAGAATGGAACTTTATTACAACCAATGCTCCAAATTAACCCCTCAAAGACAAATTTATGGGATTGAAAATAAAATCACAACTTAAAAACATGGAGAACACAACCTTACTTTTTCAAATAGAACTAATACCATTTAGTTAGGCTTAAATGATGGGAGATAGATTTTAGCTATACAAAAAGAACTTAATTAACTAGAAAGAAGTCAATCATAGACTTTAGAGCCAAGAACCTCAAACAACCTAATCATAGGTACAAAATGTTCCTTAGAAACAAACTAGATGACTGAATAACTAAATTAATGGGAAAAAGGCATAAAAAAGTTAAAAATAAAATGAATAAATAGAATATAAGGAGAAAGTTACATCCATAGTACTGTTAGGGGTTGTAGGCTACTAGTTACATTTTCATCTTCGATATGTTTAAAATTATTGTAAATGGATTTGAAAATGTTCTTTTAATAGTATGTAGGAAGATGTGTCCATTGAAAAATATCTATGTTCCAAAATCATATGGAATTAAATTATGTTTACAAACTTATAAAAACACTTAATGAATTAAAACAAAAACCAATCACATAATATGAGAGATTAAACTACTTTCCTATTGAAAATTATTTTTCTACAATAAAAAGTAGATACTACCCACTTATTAATAAAAAAATATTATATATATATATATGATCTTTGGTGTTGCTAATTAAGTATACAAAGAGTTTTCAAATTTTATGGGTAGGTAGTTTAGGAAAATCATAAAGTGAGAATTTAGCTCTTCCATAGACTACAAATCAATAAACCAATAGAAAGATATCCATAAACCACGCTAGATATTCAAATTATTTATAAACCAATCTAATAAGTATATAAAAAAAACTATTTGATAAACTTATTATCATTTCCACCAAGTTGTAAAAGGAAGATGATCATAAGTTATTAGTATCTTACCTTAAGGAGATACGATATTAACTTTAAGGCTTTTGTACGTGACAAGTTTCAAGCTAGTCTTAAGGAAACTCACTTGATCTTTGAGAAATGAATACTTACAACCTTAGCTGCAACAATAAGTTTGGGCATTTGATATCCTAAAGATGATAACTTAGAGTTAATAATATATTTCAATTAATAATCTTTCTAGGAATTTGTTTGATGTAAAAGAACATCTTTAGAATATATTAATTTCAAGATTGATTGCAGGTTTATGTATGACACGATTTAATATTTTTAACCTCGATAATATCGCAATCACACGGGTCATTTGTGTAATACCTAAAGTATCGATCACACGAGGAGGAGTAACTTACTCCTAAAATATAAGGCTTAACTAAATTTCACAATATTTTAAAATAACAAATTAACGCAGAAAATTAATCAATCAATAATCAATCTCAAGAATTAAATTCAGAAACTATAAACAAGATAGCCATTTGCACAACCCAATCAAGAATCAACCTAGGAACTACCAATTGAGACAGAGGGGGTTTTAATCCAACTTTAATGGAAACCTAATTGATTATAAAATTACCAAATTATTGAGTCTAGACGATCCTAGGGTAGATTACTCTCTCTCGAATTATAATCTTTAACCCTAATTGATAAACCCTAATTAGATTATGGAATTGTAGTCTTTTGATTCCTAATTGACCCAAAACCTAAATTAGTTTTGAAATTGTCCAATATCCTACCGAAAACCTATGGGATCTCTTGTTACACAATTTTACTGGTTTGATTAAATTCTTAATCTATCAAACTACCTAATGCTCGTTAGCCCAATTTGATGATTTTCACTTGGTTCACCCTCTCTGTTTATTAATGAATTATTAAGAACATAAATTGAATCTCAATAACTCAATAAAACCATGAACAAGCAATTTCATTACTATCAAAGACAAAATCCCGAAGGTGAGTATAGACATAACTTAACATTCAACAAATCTTATTCTTAACAATCATCTCAATTCTATACATCAACAAATTTGAAAATACAATTGGAACAAAATGGCAGAGGTAGTGATGACAGGAAACCTCTTGTTTCAGGAAGTACTTCACGTGGATTCTTATCTGTGTCTCTCTTCCTTTGATCCTTTCTCAATCTCTCGATAAAGCTATCTCTATGGTTTAGGATTTGGCTGATGCAAAAAACTCCTCTCTTCTGTTCCTTATGTTTCTTATATATGTATGATGGTATTAGCAAAAGAAATTATATTCTAGTTTAATTATTCTTATCCTTAAAAATATTTTAAAAAATTGGAAGGTATTAGTTCACCCTTTTGTATTCAATTCACAAGATACATACCTACGTGGTTGATTTATCTTATCAATCGAATTTAGAGGCAGGCTTTCCAAATTCCTTTAAAAATTTCAATCCAATAGTGCCTCTTCTTTAAGAATAAAGGGAAAATAAGTGTAGATATTCTTTAAAATATTAGTATTGACCTTATAAAGAGGCTCTCACATAATTTTAAATCATCTCTCAAACTAATGATAAATGGTCTCCTCTTAAAAGAATTATAATTAATAAACCGAGAGAGTTTCCCATCATTATTTATGGATATTGTGAATACCAAAGTTATGATTAGGTAAATTATCTTGTAAGCTCAAGTTAGGATATAAGTATAAAAGAAACTCAATGTTGGAACTAATTTGGTGAAGTGCTGAACTGGTTGAATGAAGTTGAGTATAATGGTAAAGTGGCAAAGTAGTAGATCAATATGATTGAGTAGTTAAATAGGCAGTTAGCATATTTGGGTGGTAAAGTAATAAAGTGATATAGAACCTACTTAATGATATATTTATAATGGAAAATTAGATTGGAAATATGCAAACAAGGCAAGCTCTTGAGAATCAAAGATCATTTACATACAAAATGCGTACAATTTCCCATTAGTAAAACAATTATTAGTAGATATCCTATATATAAAACATGTATGAGTGTTAATTAATAAAGCTATTATTACCATATAAATTACATGTAAAATGTGTATAAGAACTTGATTGGAAATAGAGGGAGAGGGATAATCACGAAAATTTTCATGTGAATTACTAAACTTTTTATTTGGTATATGATAAGAGTTATTTATATAGTAGGAAAAATCTTAGAGGGTACATTATATATTAAGCTTCAATATATTAAGGCATTGCAAGTATTTGACAATGGTAAAGTCTGATATGTTAACATAAAAACAACATGGGTTTGTTTTTTAGAAGTATTAATGACTTTTCCATATATTTTCCTTATTTTATTTTAATTGATCTAATTTGTTCACATTAAAATGGTAGTTATGTTTGTGCGTTATATATATTTAGATCGATTATATATTAGTCTTTCATATATTTTGTCCCTATAAATTACATCACCTACTAGTTTATAATTGTGATTATATTTCTAGTTATTATTGTGCATGTTTTGGACCATATTTGGTTGCATTATAGGTATAGTATTTTGTTTCTATGTCATATGTGTTAGTTTGTGTCAATATTGTCATTAAGGAATTATTTTATTGAATTTTTTGATGTCATTTCGATATTTTGAATATATTATTATTTTTCATTATTATAATTCAAATTATTTATTTTATTTTATTTTGAGGATGTTTTGTCTCATTGATTTTCCTTGATGGATATTTGTTTATGGAATATGTCTCTATGTTTTATGGTTGGTGTTTTATCTAATTGTCTTATTCTTTGCCCTAAGGCTTATTTATTAAGTTTCTTTTATATTTCTTCTCTTTTTATAATCAAGAGACATGTATCCCACAAATTTTTACTAAGAAGTGTGATGCGTATCCAATGCACCGAAAAATAAAACCTAACTCCACATAATTAATTTATAGTGGTCGTTAGTAAGGATCGTATCAACAGAGAGAGTGTGTGTAGTTTTTGTAATGAAAAGAATCAGTGTTTAGGATATTGGGGGTTTTGGTTGGAGTCAAAATTTAAAATAAAGTAAAATTGAACTAACAAAAGTAATTCAAATTAAACAATATAAAAGTGAGAAAATTGATTAATGAGTTTGGAATGCAATTTTTAGTTCAATTTTAGCCTATACATAAATAAACATAGTTCATCGTCTTGTTGATTTCACACATCTCTTAGAAACTATTAATCATAGGTTAACAATAAGCTCTGTTAACCCCAGTTCCCCCTTAGGTTTTGTTTAATTAAAATAAGATCTTTAACTAAACCTAGCTATCAAACAACCCAGAATAAGCTCTCTAGATTCAGTTGGACACCACATTATGAACTAGAAAAACAAATTAATCTAGGCAACAAACACAAAAGTTCAGGCTAGTTAACTTAACTCATGTTATCCCTAATGACTCATCCCCATTAGTTTACCACAAATAAATTGAAAATACAAATATTATGTGTTGTATTCCGTATTCTGGCAATGAGTTTATACAAAAACAATCCATTGAGAACAAGAATATTAATCGTTAATACGTAAAACATTAAGCTAAGAACAAAATAAATAATCTCTAGAGAGATAAGATCAACAATTGATTGAACCCAAGTCTTCTATATTATTCAGTGACATTTTTATAATTTTTGTATTACTTTTTGGCTCTTTTGTTGGATATTGTGCTTAATTTAGTTCAAGAGTGCTTATTTTGAATTAATATAGTTTGAGAGTAAAATTGTCATAATTAGTTAGTAATTGCACTCATTTGGTTTATAGGACAATTGATATTGCAAACTATTGCTTTTCCTTGCAGGACACTCAAGAATTGGAGCCAAGAGTAAGGACCAAGAAATTGTTGAGCCATAAGATCAAGGAAGAAGACCTTTCAAGATAAGTTAACATAGCGAATTCATCACTTTGTCGCAGTGAATCATGTGAATCAACAACCCAAACTTTTCGAAAAAATTTAGTTGCAGCGAACTCATCACTTCGCCACGGCGAAACCTTCAAATCAATAGCTCAAACCTTTCGTGAAAATTTAGCCGTGGTGAAAACTTCAAAGCAGCAACCTGAAACTCGAGTCATTTTTTGGAAATCTCACTTACCCATATATATGAGCCGACCCGAATACCACTTAAGAAACCCTATTTTGGGATAAGTAAGGTGTAGGCGGCAGAGATATAGGATAATTGACTTTCCTTCATTTCTACTCTCTGAAAAAAAAAACTCTAACCTTTTCCATATTTTTCTTTCCACTGTAAAACCTCCACCATAGGTGATTCAGATTCATTCCAAGTTGTGAAGTTTCTAAGTGCAATGAGTGGCTAGGCGTTTCTTTTCCTCTTGAAGCTACAGCAATGGCTGGAGTTCAACGGGCTGAAAAAGGGGAGTAGTTTAATCCATGGTTCAGCTATGAATTTATAACATCCCAGGTCTAGGATTTATGATTTATAGTTGAGCTATTTGATTATGGTTTTAATCAAAAATCAAAAAGAAAAACCCCTTTTTCTCTAAATTAGTTTGCATAGCATGACATGTAGGTTAACTTAGGTTTAATCATTTTAGGTTCTGATTAAGTGAACGACCCAGGTTTTCACCCTATAGTACAATTCTTGGAATACTTTCATTCAACCTCCAAGAGCTTAACGAACAGGTCGAATCAAATGGTGCCATTATCAGGGAACCAAGTAATTGGTTCTCTAGGTTAACAACTGTCATATTGCTCATGAGTGTGGATAAGAGTCTTTAGATTGCATACTAGATAGTTTAACTTCATACCTGTTAATAGTATAGGTTTTCATTTTGCTTAGCATCTAAATTTTTTGAAATACAAACAAAGATACTACTTTCTTTTCATTTTTTATACTTAGTATTTTACATCTGCATAGTTCAGAGTTATATTTGTTGCCTTCGGTGAAAGTTCGCGGCGGCAAACTTTTTGTTTTGCCGCGGCCAACTTGCAGGATCTTATGAGGATCCCTTTCGGGACATTTACACCATGGCCAACTATCAACTTCTCCACAGCCAACTTTTCTGCGCAGCTCTGAAGATTTCTTTACCTGTGCATATATATTTTCATATACCCACACACACATGTATCCATCATATCTCATCTTTTTACCTGACTTTGTGAACTTGCAAATCAATTTTGTTCATTTTTATTGTCTTTTGAATTTTTCCTTTGCATGCCCCAAAAAACGACACTCCTACCCTTAAACCCTGAAATTGAGACAAATCTGAGAAAGGTTAGGAAGGAAAAGAGAGTAGAAGGGACAAGCAAGGTAGTGGAGTCTAGCCTGTCAAGCAGTGAGAGTGAATCATTAGAAGGGGAGAGAAGGAGAGAATTGGTGAGAATAATGGCAACCTTAGAAGGAGGATCATTAGCGAAGCTATGACCTTTGATGTGAATTATGATCCTTTTACTGCTACTTACCCTAATTTTTATGTAAATTTTGAGATAAAAGGATTGCTTATTAACTCTCTTCCTAAATTTCATGGTTTGAAAAGAGAAGATCCCTACATTCACCTGCAATTGCTGTCTATGGTTTGCCAGAGCATGAAACCTGTGGGTGCTTCTCTGGATCAAGTGTTGTGGAAAGTTTTTCATTTATCATTGAAGGGTAAAGCAAGGGAGTGGTACATGAGTCTTCCGAGACATATGGAAAATGCCTATCACAACTGGGGAAATTTGAGGAAGGCATTCTTGGAGAAGTACTTTCCTGCTTCCATAACTTCATTAATAAGAAAGGAAATCTACTCAGCTTGACAAGACTTTGATGAGTCTCTCTATGATTATTGGAACCATTTTCAATATTTATTGTCAAGATGCCCTCACCATCAAATACCAGACGAGCAGTTGGTATAGTACTTTTATGATGGGCTGAAGGGTCAAGATAAGGATATGTTAGATGTAGCCTCAGGAGGTTCACTAATAGACCTCACCGCTGTAGAGGCTTGGGATCCAATTGAGAAAATGGCTCTAAATCGCCAGTAATATAGTACAAGAGACACTAGAGGCATACATGATTTGGGAGTTTCAACAGTACATTCTAGAAAAATGGAAAGTCTTAAGTCTAAGGTAGACTCTTTGGAGAATAAAATGACTACTCAACTAGCCCTCATTAATGCAGAGTTGAAAAATATGAGTGTGCATCGTCCACAAACCCTTGTGGATCTCACTGCACCTAGTTGCGAAACTTGTGGTTCCGTGATGCATATTTCTAGTGTTTGCCCCAATCGTGATGAAGAGGTATCTGCTATTTATCAGGGTCGGTCAAATCAGAAGTGGGACCCCTATTCTAATACATATAACGAGGGATGGAAAGAACACCCTTGATTTAGTTGGAGAAATGAAGAGAGTGGACCTCTAAACAGATTCTAGCAAGGTGGAGAGGCTGGTCTATCTACTAACCAGTTCCAAAAGCAACAAAAAACTTTAACTGCTCCACAAAAGGAAGACACTAATCAACTATTGCATAATATGATGGCATTGATGAAAGATGAGAAAAATTCTAATGAAAAGCAGTTCAATTCTTTAACATCTTTGATTCAACAAGACTCATCCAAAAATGCTGCTAGATTCGATGCCTTCAAGAAAAGAATGGAGCAATGGGAGAAAAAGACTGAAAACATCAACTCCTATCTCACTCAATTATCTAATAATATGAGTGAGCAACAACCTAAGAGCAGTGGCACTATTCCCTCAAACACTATTATAAATCCTAAGACTTTGAATGCCATCACTCTTTGAAGTGGGAAGCAACTAAAGTTTCGTGATTTAGATGAGAAAGTAGTTAAGGAGGAGAATGAATATGATGAGTTGTCTTCCACACTAGTAAAGATGAAGAATTCTGAAAGCTCTAAAGAGAAAGGATTATTGGCTAAAGAGAAGTCCACATTTTTTAATAGCGAAGGAATAAATTTTGAGAGTAATGATGAACAAGCAATAGCAAGGGAGCATATTAAGTCAAGCAAACATGGAGCCAATAAAGCCAATGGTAAGGAGGTAAATCTTAAAGTCCTTCTTTTTCTTAATTCTTCTTTGATGAGCAAAAGAATGACTATCACTAAGCATGAAAAGGATATTATTGATTTGTTTAATAAAGTGGAAGTCAATATTCATTTGCTTGACTTGTGAAACGGGTTCTTGCTTATGCCAAATACCTTAAAGACCTGTGTACACATAAGAGGAAGTTTAGGCCAAATGAAAGAGTTCAAGTAAGCTCAAATGTGTCTGCTTTATTTAAACCTCAAATTCCTGTGAAATGCTAAGACCCGGGATCCTTTACCATCCCTTGTACTTTAGGTAAAGTAACTATAGGGGGAGCTTTGTTAGATCTAGGGGTAGCTATTAATGTCATGCCTAAGTCAGTTTACACTTCAAAGGGAGTCAAGACTCTTAAGTCTACCATGGTAGTACTCCAATTGGCTGATAGGTCTATTAGGTATCCTGAGGGCATTATAGAGGATATTTTGGTCCAGGTTCAAGGTTTGGTTTTTCCTGCTAATATTTATATGCTTGACATGTCTTCTGAACTTGCACATGACACTACACTACGTCTTGGTAGACCTTTCTTAAGGAATGCTAACACCATGATTAGCATGAAAAAAGGCACCATCACAATGGAAGTAGGTGATCAAAAAGTATGTTTTAACATGTATGAAGCAATGAAACGTTCATATGAAGATTACTCACTTTTGGGTGTTAACATGATTGATAATTCTGTTGATGATGCTTGCTCTGCATTCAAATTGCAACAGGTTAACATGATCTGAACTGTATTAGTGATGACCCTCTTTGGGAAAGGTTCTCTGTGAATGTTTCAGGTGATTCTGGCATCATGGAGAGTAACTTTGGCGTGGAAATTAATGAAGTCGTTTCACTGCAACAAAGATCTCAGACTGAAGGTTTAATGCTTAGAATTGATAGAGATTTTAAAGCTAACCGTATGGAACCTCGTTTACCATTGGTTGAAGAAAAGGGAAAAAAATTTGTTCTCTCTTGAACTTCATGAATTAATCCCTTCTATTATGCAACCACCTGCAATTGAATTGAAACCCCTACCCTCTACTTTAAAGTATGCTTTCCTTGAGTCTAATGAGTGATTACCTATCATAATTGCCAATTCCCTGTCTAGTGGTAAGGAAGAGAGACTCCTTGCCATTTTAAGTGAGCATAAGATGGCTATAGGGTGGACTTTAGTGGACATACCTAGGATTAGTCCAGCTATTTACACACATAGGATTCTACTGAGTGAGGGTTACAAACCCGTGATACAGCCACAAAGGAGATTAAACCCACTTATCCTAGATATGGTTAAGAAAGAAATCACTAAACTTTTGAGTGTTGGGATTATCTATCCCATATCTGATAGTGAGTGGGTTAGTCCGATCTATGTAGTGCCTAAAAAGAGTGGGGTCACTGTGGTTAAAAATGATAGGGATGAGCTTATTCCTACAAGAGTGCAAAATTCCAGGCGTGTGTGCATAGACTATAGAAGATTAAATGATGCCAGTTGAAACGATCATTTCCCTCTTCCCTTTATTGACCAGATGCTAGAGTGACTTGCAGACAAATCTCATTATTATTTTCTGGATGGTTTCTCTGGGTACTTTCAAGTACCTATTACACCGGAAGACCAAGATAAAACCACTTTTACATGTCCTTTTGGTACCTTCGCTTATCGTAGGATGCCTTTTGGATTATGTAACGTCCCAGGGACTTTCAGTGTTGTATGTTGGCTGCTTTCTGTGAATTTTTAGAAGAATGCGTGCAAGTCTTTATGGTTGACTTTACTGTGTATGATGGTTCTTTTGATAAATGCCTTGCTATTCTTGAAAAAGTTTTGAAACGATGAATTGAGAAGAATTTGATTTTGAACTTTGAAAAATGTCATTTCATGGTTAATGAGGGCATAGTGCTAGGTCATTTGATTTCTAGTAAGGAAATTGAAGTTGGTAAAGCTAAGATTGAGGTAATATCTTCGTTGCCTTAGCCTATGTGTGTTAAAGATATAAGATCATTTTTGGGTCATGCAGGATTCTATAGACGTTTTATAAAAGATTTTAGCAAGATTGCATTACCTCTTTCAAGGATTTTACAAAAAGATGTAAATTTTGACTTTGATGATTCGTGTAGGGATGCTTTTGATGAGTTAAAGTCTTAATTCATTTCTCCCCCTATTTCGGTTGCCCCTGATTGGAACTTACCTTTTGAGCTTTCATGTGATGCTTCTAATTGTGCTATAGGAGCTATGTTGGGCCAAAGGGAGGAGAAAATCTCAAGAGCAATTGCCTATGCCTCAAAAACACTGGATGTAGCTCAAATCAACTAGACAACAACAAAGAAAGAGTTGTTTGCAGTAGTTTTTGTTTTAGAAAAGTTTAGGCCTTATCTGTTAAATTTTCATGTGACTGTTTTTACTGATCATGCAGTTGTTCGATATCTGCTCAAGAAACCACAATCTAAGCCAAGATTGATAAGATGGGCACTACTTCTTCAAGAATTCGACATCGAGATAAAGGAACGACTAGGGGTGACAAATCATATAGCCGATCACTTGAGTAGGCTACTAAAGGATACAAGGGGAGTAGAATCTTTCGAGCTCACTTATGATTCTTTTCTTGATGCAGTTTTATGTGCTTCATTCTTAAAAGAGCCTTGGTATGCACATATAGTTAATATCTTATGACTGGACTCACCCCTCCTCTTATGTCTAATTTGTAGGCGCAAAAGCTTAAAAACGAAGCAAGGCATTACATTTGGGATGCTCCTCATCTATAGCGAATGTGCAGTGACCAAGTCCTAAGGAAATGTGTGCCTAATGAAGAATTTGATGTCATTATTTCAGCTTGCGATTTTATGGTTTGTGGAGGGCATTTCAGTGTAAGGAGAAAATCTAGGAAAATTCTAAACTCTGGTTTTTACTAGCCAACCCTTTTTAAAGATTCTTTTACATTTTGTCAGTCTTGTGACAAGTGTCAACGTTTTGGGGGGTTAGGTAAAAGGCATGAAATGCCTTAACAGTCTCTACTGTTTAGGATTCCAAGGGCTATGGTGAGTGATAGGGGTACACACTTCTGTAATAGGGTAGTCAATAATCTGTTTTCAAAATTTGGTGTTACTCGTAAAGTCTCCACTGCATATCAGATCGAGAGGTGAAGCATATCGTAGAGAAGATTGTAAAACCATCCAAGAAAGATTGGAGTTTGCACTTAGAAGAAACACTATAGGCTTATCGGACTGCCTACAAGTCACCAATCGGGATGTCTCCATACCGCTTAATTTAGGGCAAGGCTTGCCATTTTCCAGTGGAGTTGGAACATAAAGCTTATTGGGCAATCAAGCAGTGCAATATGGATTTAGAATCTTTTGGGATGGAGAGAAAGTTGCAGTTGCAAGAATTGGAAAAGTTGAGGTTAGCGGCGTATGAGAACTCTCGACTCTATAAGGAGAAAACTAAGTTTATGCACAATAAGGGCATCCAGAGGAAGGACTTCAAAGAGGGAGATAAAGTGTTATTGTTTAAGGCTCATTTCACTTTTCAGCAAGGGAAATTTAATACTCATTGGGATGGGCTGTACACAGTGTAACACCCCAACTCCTGCCGAACCCGAACCCGATACCGATCGTGATACCCGAATCCGGGCCCCGCGAGGGTGGCGTGTCACATCACTTAACAA
>JANQBM010134877.1:0-25208 GCA_025594535.1 Erythroxylum domingense | reverse complement strand
TGAAAATTTTAACTATAACTATTAACTTAATAACTTTTCATACAAAATTCTAATTAATTGAATTAAATTTCCTAATTTTTCATACCACTACATACATCTCAATAACTTTATTATATTATAATCAATTAATCATATGTTGTTATAATTTAAAGTTGTCAGATAATATATATATTTAAAGGAAAAAAAGTGAAAATTTTATAAATTTTGTGAAATATGATATGCTTATAACACTCTAAGGACGAGAAGTATTTAAAGTAATACTTATATCTTATATCAAGGTTTCGATTAACGGTCTAAGGAATTACTCTTAACAAACTTTTAATTAGAGTGATTTAGGTAGAAATGAATCTTCTAATATTATAATTTAGATAGGAAAAAAATTATAAATGTAATTTATATAAATTTATATTAATTAGAATATAATGATTTTAGAAAAAAGTAAAAAAAAAACTATTTTTTACTTAATGAAATAAATAATTTATAAAAACAAATCAAAAGAATTTATAAAATGTATTCTATTTTTATTAAAATAATATCTATTTTCAATGTAATATACTGTACTTATTTGTTTTTAAAACCGAATTACTTATATATTATTTTGGAATTGATACATTAAGATTAATATAAATACATATATGCATAATGTATATATATTCTAAATATGAAAAATAAAATAAAAATTTAAATTGACTTGTTTGTAGGGAATAATTATGACAATATTATAATTGTTATATATTTTTAATAAATATAAATTGGTTTGTATTTTATACCTTTTATTTTATATAAATATTTTTGTATAATTTATGGGTAATTTCATCTTACATTTTACTATAAATGATTATGTTATAATTTACAATTTATGAATTTTAAAAAATACAACTACAATTTTTTGAAATTGTCATAAAATAAAAAATTTTAAACGCTCGAGCTGACTCAGGCCCGACGAGCAGCCCACCAGGCGGGTTGGGAGGGTCGGCCCACAGCCCTGCCCATGGGCCATGGGCCAAAACGGCCCGCATAGGCCGGGCTATTCCGACTTGCCCGGGTGCCAGGCCCGCCTGAAATTTTTTACCGCTGACATGCCTAATCTCATGCAAAGGGATTGAAGTGGGTAGAGCAAAGACCAAAGTGATTGAAAAGTTACCCCTCCCACCAATAGTAAGGGCATCCGAGTTTTACTTAGTCATGCAGGGTTCTTTAGACGATTCATCAAGGATTTTTCCTTTATTGCTATAGGGTGCTGCCTTTTGTGTTTACTAATGATTGCTTAGATTCTTTTAACAGGTTAAAGAAGGCACTCACAATAGCACCTATCTTGACAACACCGGATTGGCCACTCCCTTTCGAGATTATGTGTGATGCAAGTGAACACATAGTGGGGTGTTACTTGGACAGCGGAAGGAGAAGAAACTACATGTTGTCTACTTTGTAAGCAAGACCTTGACAGGTGCACAACTGAACTACACCACTACGAAAAAGGAGTTGCTTACAGTAGTTTTTGCATGTGAGAAATTTCACTCTTATCTTTTAGGCTCATATGTTATTGTCTTTATAAATCATTCGACGTTGCGTTATCTCTTTATAAAGAAGGATGCCAAGGCTAGACTTATTAGGTGGTTACTTCTACTCCAAGAGTTCAACCTTGAGATTAAAGACAAGAAAGGAGCAGAAAACATAGTAGCAGACCACTTATCAAGACTTGAAGGGGAACATAAAGAAGAAGAAGAGGAAATTGAGGAGCGTTTCCTTGATGAAGCTTTAATGATGGTAGAAAACCCCTTTCTTCCTTAGTTTGTAGATATTGCAAATTATCTCTTAGGTGGTATTCTTTCCTCTAATATTTCTTATTAACAAAGGAAACGTTTTTTATTCCAGTTTTCTCGTTACATTTGGGACGAACCCATACTGTATAAGATTTGTGCTGATAGTGTGATTTGCAGGTGTGTTCCTGATGATGAGATAACTGAAGTGTTGATGCAATGCTATAGTTCTATTTATGCAGGGCACTATATAGCAAATAAGACAGTTGCTTGGGTCTTGGAGAGTGGATTCTACTGGCCAACCTTGTTTAAGGATGCTTGAAATTTTATGCTGAAGTGTGATAGGTGCCAACGAGTGGGTAATATATCAAAGAGGGATAAGATGCCACTTTCAAACTTCATAGTGGCGGAGATATTTGATGAGTGGGGCTTGGATTTCATAGGGCCATTCCCATCCTCCCTAGGTAACAAGTATATCTTAGTTAGAGTGGATTATGTCTCTACGTGGATTGAAGCTATGGCTACTCCAACAAACGATGGTAAGGTGGTTTAACGTTTCATCAAAAGGATATTCACTCAATTTGGCGTGCCAAGGGCAATTATAAATGATTGGGGTAGTCATTTTTGTACTAAGCCATTTGAAGTTCTTTTGAGGAAGTATAATTTTCACCATAGAGTGGCTACCTTATATCATCCATAAATTAATAACTAAGTGGAGGTGGTTAATCTAGAATTGAAGAAGATTATAAAGAAAGTATTGAGTGCCTCAAGAAAGGATTGGGCTTTGAAGTTAGATGACACACTTTGAGCATATAGGACAACTTTCAAGACACCTATATATACTACTCCTTATACACTTATGTATAGTAAGGCTTGCCATTTACCCTTGGAGTTGGAGTATAGGGCTTATATATGGATTGGAAACCTATTGCGAGAAGAGGTTGCTACAAATTGATGAATTGGAAGAGTAAAGATTTGATGCTTATGAAAATGCCAAGTTGTACAAGGAGAAAGTTAAGATTGGGGATTTAGTGCTTCTATACAATTCAAGCCTTTGCTTATTTTCTGAAAAGCTTAAGTCAAGGCGAAGTGGACCTTTTAAGGTACTTCAAGTATTTAATCATGGAGCAGTAGAATTGGAGAACACCAAAGGTGAAGCCTTTAAGGTCAATAGAAATCGATGCAAGCTTTACATTAAAGGAGCTCTCTCTCATGAAAGGGAAGTGATTTCTTACCTTTCCCTTACTCTTTTTCATTAAATTAAACTTTGTTCAAGCTTATGACCTTAAATGAAGCATATTATGGTTAGTTTTTACGTTGTTTAAGTTGTTGTTGCTTGGTTTTCAAGTTGTTTCTTGCTTTAATCTTGTCTTTTCTTAAGTTTGACTGTTGTTTTCTTGAGTTTGATTGTAGCTTTTTATGTTAAAATTTGAATTTGCAAGTTTAGAGTGACTTAGAACAAAGTAGGGAGCCATTTTGAGTGAATTGGAACAAGTTTGAGTGACACATCCTGTCATAATCATACACTAGCATGATCGTGACAAAACCCTCTAGTCATCAGGGGTGCACGATCTTACATATAAAACCTTTCACACATCGGGTATGCACGATCATGACAGAACCTTTCACGCATCAGGTGTGCACGATCGTGATAGAACCCTCTAGTCATCAGGGGTGCATGATCTTGCACACAGAACCTTTCACACATAGGGTATGCACGATAGTGCACACGATCATGATAGAACCTTTCACGCATCAGGTGTGCACGATCGTGCACCAGTATGATTGTGCAGGGTGAGTAACAGCTCTCACCCCCCATTTAAAACAATCCTAAAAATACACCCCCATTTATTATTCTCTTCCCAAATGCTCTCCTCTCTCCAGTTTCGGCACCCATAACCTCTCTTCACAAAAAGCTTGCTCATTCTCTTCTAAGTTTTCACTAAATCTTGTAAGTTTACTTAGGTTTTTCATCAAAACCTTTAGTTTTGTGCATATTTGTGTTGTTTTTCTTTTTCTTTTTCCCTCCTTCCTTTTTACAGGTTTCTCTCTATAGAGGCTGAGTGTGTTCCTTCTTGAAACTTATAATGTTTCTTTTGTGATTTTTTGCAGGTTTTCACGCCATTATGCCTCTAAGAACCAAGACTCCTAGTGGAAAATTTGTCGAAACTGTCCAAGTTGAGGTGGAAGGCTGAAATGTTATAGACATTGTAGCTGATTATAATGCCCTTTTTCCTATTTATTCCAAGGAAAAAGGTGACAAGTATGCTTTTTTAAAATCTAGAATCATTTATACACCATGATATTTGGATTTTGATCTGCTAGAAGAAATAAGGTTGAAGGATAAATTGCTGAAATTGTGTAGGAAAGGTCATTGGGAACAATATGTGCATATGGATTACCCTATTTTTCGTGAACTAACACTTGAGTTTTTCACTTCTTTGCGGTTTGAATCTAGTAAACCTAATAAATTTTGGTTTAGACTACGAGGCCAGGCTCGTAGCTTGGATGACAAGTTGTTACGCTAACTCTTTGGTTTTGCTAAGCCACAGGTAGAAGATCACCATCAAGACTTCTCATCTACCATTTATTGGAAGTATTTAACTGACTTGCTTGATTTTAATGCTCACAATGCATCGAATGCTCATATTCTTAATCCTCATCCATTGCTTTTGCACAAATTCATGTGTTATACTGTGTTTTCCAAAACTCAAAGCAATAAATGCTCTCTAAGGAGTTGTTTTTATTATGGTGCATAGATGAAAAGATTAGGCTTAATATATTCTCTTATTTTTCTCAATCTTTGATCCAATATGTGGTAAGAAAGGGTGTTAATCCATAGGAATGGGGTATTTAGCCACTGCTTTGGCTCAACATTTTATGATTGATCTTACTGGACTAACCCCTATTTCTTGTGAGTATTTTAATGCACGTAGATACTACTGCACCACAAGATGGAGCTCTAAGATCCTCAGACACACTACATTCAAGTGCAAGTTTTCAAATGGAGCTCAAAGTTTTAGAATTTCTTCACTGGACTCATATGAATCAAGTGAGGAACAAGGGGGGCCAACAAGTTGGGAGAGAGTATAAGCATTCCTGGCAGACAGCAGTAGAAAGACACAGCAGCAGCTCAACCAAATGAATGAGCAAATGTAACTGATAGCCTGCTAACAGTAGTACCTCAAAAAGAAAATCCACAAGTCTTGGGAGATACAAGGACTCCACATGCCATCTCTAACCCCATCGCCTCCACCCTCTCTATAAGCTTTCTAAACTCCCTCTTTTGTTGTTTTTGTATTTATTTGTTTGTTTGTTTCTAGTTCTTTTGTGACCGTTGCATTAGTATTTGTTTTGTGTTGTGGTTTTTGGCCTTAGTAATTGTGTTCTTCGTTTGTATTTCTCTCATCACATATTGAGGCCAATATGTCCTTCAAGTGTGGGGAGGTAGCTTGGTAGCTAAGTCGCTAATTATTTGATGTTTGTGTTTGTATTGCATTTTAGCATATCTTGAAGGTTGCATATTAGGTTGCTAGTTTTAGGTTTATCATTTTCCCCGCAGTTAAATATTTGAGATAAAAGTTGTTGCCTTGAGATTCTATCATAGTAGTCGGAATAGGGTTGAGTCATATGCTTGAATATTAAATTAGACCACTTGGATAGAAGGTGAACTAAGCGTATTGGCTTAAGTAGTTGGTTACATAGGCTTACTCAAAAATTGATATTTGAGTGATTAGGTGATATGTAGAAAGATGATGGATTTTCGTTTGAGCCTAAGTGAGGAGTTGAGCCTATATGACTCTATTCCATAGTCATATCATGTCCTTGATTGTATGATACTCCCATAGGTAGTACCCTAGAACTTACCCTGAACCAATTTAAATCTACTAGATGCATGCTAAATAGAAGTGATTAAGGCCTTCGTTCTTTTAGCCCTTGACTTAAATGTCCAAGCTATGTCATTGTCCCTTGCAAATCCCTTTGAGCCTTTGACCTTTTTATTTCTAGAAAACACCTTATTTTAAACCTTAAACCTCATCAACCTACCCTATAAAAAGTTTAATAGAGTGCTAAGTTTGCATTAGTTTGAAATTTTTAATTAAATTTTTTTTTGAGATGCTTTAAGCGGCTTTCTTTGTACTTCTACTTTTATAACACATTACATCTAGCTTCTAATGTTAGTTTTTATTTATTTATTTTTGTGATTAAAAGGAAAAGAATAGCATATAGTAGCAACAATAAGTGCGAAGTAGTTAGTTATATCCATTTGCATGTTTCAGAAATCATTTTGTCCTTTTGCATACTTAGTATTCTATGAGTGCATATGATGAGCCCTCAAACCCTTTTTTACATACCTTAAACCCTAGCCCCATTACAACCCTTAGCAAAGCCCTTTTGATCTATTTGTACATGTAATCACTGTGGAGAATAATTGGTGTAGTTGTAAGCCTATGGTGGTGTACTCTCCCATAGGGAGTCTTGAGCGAAACACTGACCTTAAACACTTGAATGAAATAAGTGAATTCTGTGAGGAAGATCCATTTTGAGTCTATGCTTACCCTTGATCGATAGTGTCATAACTTGAGTTTATTTATGTATGTCGATAAAAATTAGTTATGATGTATGTAGTAATTGGACATTTGAGTGGCCAAAGTTTGAAAGATTGCTTGCTCTTAATCCTTGTGATGATGAATTGATAGAATGAATTGGTTGTGTTTGATTTTTCTTGAGGACAAGAAAAGGTTTAAGTGTGGGGAAGTTGATAAGTATGTTTTTAGGTTATGTTTCTAGTGTGTTTTCATGTGTTTTAAGTGCTTCTTTGTGTGTCTTAGTTCTAGTTTGTTTGATCTTTGGCATCTTTTCTTGATCTTTAAAGTGTTTAGTTGTTTCTTTACATTATCTAGTGTTTAAAGGTAGTTTTAGAGCTTTTTTTTAGGATGGATTAATGCACCTTGTTGATGAATTATGCAGGTATCAGATTTCTAGCTGTGGATGTGATACAGGTGATTTAATGACACCACTGGGCAGACTTAGAGAATTAAGATGACAATGAAATCTAATGGAGAGGAAGGAAAATGTATAAAGAGCTTGTAGTTCAAATTTGAAATTAATCGGAAGTCCGGAAAGGAATTTATAGTCAACAGAGTGAAGAGTGCAAAAAGTTGTCAGACAGCAGTGTGTGATCGTGTGCAAGCACAGGAAACTGCCTTTCTGTCACGATCGTGCTTGAACATGATCGTGCAACTACAGACAATTGCCTCTCTGTCATGATCGTGCTTGAGTACGAGGGTGACAGCGGAACTTGCCAAAATCAGGTCAAACACAGGCTTTTAAGTGGTTTGACCCTCCCATTGATATATAAGGAAGGCTTTAAACCCTAAGGGCCTTCATCTATCAGCAGACACACTAAAAATAGGAAAAGTGAGTCTTTTGGAGGCTAGCTAAAGAGAGAAACACAGAATCTATCTTGGAAAAGTGGTGACAACATCAAACTTTAAAGTTTTTCTAGCTTTTTGGAGTAGAGAGGAGGAGTTCTTGACTTTACCCAGCTTTTATTCTTTTCTCTTTATAACTTTTAGTGTGAAAAACATGGATTTTGTTGGATTGTTAACGAATATAAGTAGCTAAACACTATGTAAGAGTTGTTCTTGAACTATTTATGGAACTCTTGTTATTTTTTATGCAATGATGAACGTTTAGTGATATTTATTGTACTTATACCATACAATAGACCGAGAGGGTGAGTGTGGTTATTTGAGTTGGGTAGTGTAACTAGAGTTAGCTCCCAATGGACCTAATAAATATTCAGGTTTTTTCTAAATAGTTAAAGAGAGATCTTAGTTGTTTGATAAAAATCACCTATAGGAGCACTTAAAATCTTGTTGAAGGATCAGAAAAAGTTGGTAAGTCTAGAGATAACATAAATAATTCTAATCCATTCAATTAGGGTCAGCTAATTATGCCTTGGGAGAGGGTAGTTGAACGTTAGAAAATCTTAGGTCAAGCATAATTGGATCAAGAACACAAGAGGAAAGCAAAATAGGGGTAGAGTAACTCCTAATTTTAAACCTTGGCCAACAAATTACTCCACTTTGCCTTAATTAGGTGTTCATTGCTAATTTAATTAATTTTTATTTAATTTCCAGTCTTTAATCTTTTGAAATTGTTTTCTTAAACAAAGCTGAACCTAAATTGGGTGGTGTCAAACATCAATCTCTATGGGATGATATCTGTTTTTGATTACAAGCAACGATCCGTATACTTGCAGTTTTTGATGTAAAAGTAATAGTTTGATTTGCGAACGAACAAGTTTTTTTACTAGTATCTCCTCACTTTACAATTATAAGGACTCGACAAGTGTAAAAACTAAAAAGTAGACTTTTCTCATTTATGAAAAGTATAAATTAAATATTACAAGATAAAGCCAAGTACAATCACTCAGTAACATTTTTTTAATTTCAGTTTTGATTTTTAAAATTAGAGAAAAAGGGTGTATTTGATTTAATTAGGAGGGCTTCCTTCCTACCGCAAAATATGGAGGCAATCACATTCAAAGATTTATGAGAACCAAATTAATCAGTCAACAATTAGATTTACAAAATCATGAACATAAAGGATAAAATAACTTTTCTCGAGAGTTATAAACGGTCTAGCATTTGTATGCCAAGCTTTTCCCTTAACTTGGTTAACGATGAGAAATTTATATTAGAAAAGGGAAATGAAATAGAACTGGTTTACAATTGGCTACAGGCATGTCAGCCACATGCTACCCCAATTGTTTTACATTGACTTCAGTTCACCTCCTACTTTGATGGTGATGTCGGTCATAGTCATCATTCCTTCCAACTGAATAATCAGAGCTATAATCAACTGGATCGTCATTAGTTTCATTCTCAAATCTGATGGAGCCATTGAGCTAGTGCAGATCGTTTATTTGCTTTTACATATAATGAATAACTGCAAGGACTGTGACTAATTGAATCTTCGTATACTAAAGGGCTCCTTCTTCCTCTTCCAAAGGACAGTCAAGTTTTGGACCTCTTAAACTGACAACAGTAACTATCATAGCTATCATACCTTCAAGGAAAAATTGGAAATAAATGGGTTAACTGTAGAATCAATGCTGGGAAGGTCATTATCTGCCCAATTCCTAGACCATCTTTTCTCATGGTCTGCCATCTACTGATATCCTCTGAAGAATGACTCAATCTATGAAGTGATTGACTCCTAGATTGATCAATACTTAGTCGCTACAATCCATAGTTTTTCATCTGCATTTTATAGGATTTAAGTATTGATTCCTTGAAATTCAACTGACATTTTCCTCTGTGGTTCAGGAAATTATGTTTCAATGATTTCTCCAGCTTCATTTTCTTCCTTGACATCTCCATCAGCAAATATAGTGATCCCTGATGGCTGATATGCCATAAGCTGGGTAGTTTCTCTAGGATAAAAAGATGATTATATATATCCATGAGATGGGCCATAGTCGTCATGAAGTAGGAAAATTGCAGTTATTGAAAATTTATAAGAACCTTAAATTTAGTTTCCTGCGTGTTCCTATTATAAGTGCATAATAGTAGCTTCATAAAGCTGTCCCCTTACTAAAAAACTATAGGATATCATCAACTGTTGGGAAACCGGGTAGGAATTAGATTCTGACCACAGTGGAATAATTACAAAAATTTTTCGCAATCTTTGATTTTCTAAAAACCAAGATCTCTTTAATTCTATAAAATGATTAACACAACTCATACTATGGCGGGAACTTAATTCGTACCTTATTCCGAAGCTTGATAATAATCTTATCGTATCCCTCGAACTATTCCTGAAACTGATCCGTTTCAACTACTGTAGTCGCACAAATGTCCAGTCTCTAACGGTATCCATATAATGAGTTAAGAGAACTCTGTAACTCTTACAGATAGGGTTAAGCAAAATTTGCTAGCTCCATAGAGCTTAAGCCTATTTATAATAAGCTTGGGACATTTTAGTAATTTAATTGAAATTAAATTCTAATTTTAATTAAACTTTAATTAGAATTACAAATAATTCTAATTAAATACCAATTATGCTCATATAAGATTCAATATCTCATATTGATCCTTATTTATTAAATATCTCATATTTAATTATAAAGTTTCTCAAACTTTACAATCATGTCCAACTTGATTAAATTAACTGTGCTCTTTTCAACTCATTCTATATGTGAGACTCATTAGGTTCCCAAATATGTTGGCGATGATTATAAATTCTAATTCTAATTCATAATTATAATTAGATAAATTAAAACTCCTTCTAATTTATCTTTAATTCTCCAATTAAACAATTTATAATCATAGATCAAGATTGATGTCTAGGATCGCATCATGACCATCTAAATATTTAAGAATGTCAAAGTAGTTTTGACTAACCTTTTTCCTTGCATGATTTGTCCGTATAATTCAATCCTTTCATTAACTAATGTTCCAATTAGATATAAAGTGCGGAATTAATGTCTACTTTATTTTGAGTCCAATTATATTAGTTGTCAACTATTAGTTATTGATTCAATTAATGATATTCGTAAACTATTTAGAAAATGTCATTTCACCTTAGCTAAGGATTTCCTGAATCAGTATTTATTGAGAACAACGGAACATTCTCCCTAATTACTTTAGGGTGATGAATCCTATCTTGATCACTCAACTACCTCCATATAGTTCATGTTACATCCAATGTCTACCGATTAAACGACCCATGATTAAATAGATCATAAATAGTATTAAAACATAACAATCCCTATACAAGATAACTTTGATGACCTTAAGTCAAAGGATCTCTTATACAATCATCACAATGAGAATTCCATAGACATACAAGTAATGTTACAAATAGATTTCTCATATCGGGTCTGTTCAGTGAACTTGTTTTCTAGCAAGCACCCACACACAGTGCCGACCCTGGGTAGGGGCAGGGCCCGCCCTCATTAGGGGCCCACTCTTATTTGGGGCTCACCTTCGATGCAGTTGAGCAGTATTTTTCAGTATTTTTTGTTTAGAAAGGTAGTGAATCTTTGGTTATCGAAGAAGCAAAAATTAACATTAATTAATAAATAACTTTTTCATTAGCTATATTATCGAGAAAGTTAGCGATAACTTTTAATCTTGGAAGCTAAATAGCTTCTTTTTATTAGCTATACAACTTTAACATGTTATATTTATAAATAACTTTGAAGCATTTGAGTGTATTTTTTATACTCTAATTTTTTTTATTTTCACTTACATATGAATCTAAAATATTTTATCTCAAAAATTAGTGGTTAAAAAATTTCACAGTTATGTCTTTTAAGTTCTGAGTGATAATTTAAACATAAAATTTCTAATTTTTTATTTTTAAATTATTAAATATTTGAACATATTAAAATTAATTTGTAATTTGTCATTAATGTGGACATTATATTAGCATTTTAAATCAAAACATAATATTAAATGATATTGTGTTTCTCTTTTTTTATTTTTAAATTACTTATCATTTATAAAAATATAATTAAAAATTAATAAATAATTTAATTTTTGTAATTGTAATTTTTATTATACTTTATTACATGTAATAATTATTGGATTTATGCTCTTGTAGAGGTTCACATAAGTTTAATTATAATATGACTAAATTAAATAATTTAAGTTACTCAATTCAAAGACTACATAAACATTTCATTTATTACAAAAGTTTGTATAATTCTATTAAACATGTTGTGATAATTAAATAATAATAAAATATTTGATAACTAAATAAGACCGTAAATAGTTAGATGTGCTTGATTGTTTTTTTATAAGTAGGTTGGTAGCATTAGATTACTACATTTACCATTATGTTAATTCCTATAAAAGAAAATTTTTTATTAAAAATCACTAATGTTAATTAAATTCAAAAGTTACTAAAAATATTTGATTTAATAATTTAGACCTTTATCATAATATTTGTAAAATATTATTAGCTGATGTTATGACCATTTAATATTTTGTTAAGTATGTAGACATATAAATTAGGTCACTTATGTATGAATATTAAATTTTAATAATAAAAATATTCTTTTAAAGTTTACATGTTTGTATATTGTCGATTTATTAGGGTCTTTTTTTACTTTTTGTAAAATATTATTAGATGATGTTATGACCATTTAATATTTTGTTAAGTATGTAGACATATAAATTAGGTCACTTATGTATGAATATTAAATTTTAATAATAAAAATATTCTTTTAAAGTTTACATGTTTGTATATTGTCGATTTATTAGGGTCTTTTTGTACTTCGCCCTAGGCCTATAAAATGTTAGGAATGGCCCTGTCCACACATTTGTTTAAGTATTTCTACACTTTAGCCTATGAGATCGACTACTTCCTTCATAAGGAAAAACAAAACATGTGCTAGCCTTTTTACGTTTTATTAATGTCCAATCTTAATAGAACAATGACTAGGAACGTTTAGGAATAATACATATATGCAATATGAATCTTATAATTATAATCTCATTATAATTTCATTTGATAAAGTCCATAGGCTAATTGTACATTGCAAATGAAATTATAATCTCATTATAATTTCATTTGCAATGTACAATTAGCCTATGGACTTTATCATATACATATAAACATAATGTACAATTAGCCTATGGACTTTATCATATACATATAAACATACACAAGATAAAGAATGCCTTTAAATAATTTGTCGCTAAACTACAACAAAAGTGATTAGCTGTAAGGCATAAACCAACAATCTCCTACTTGCACTAAGCTAATCATTTAAGTATCTCATACCATATCACCATATGACAATTATTCTACTACTGTGGCAGTGGCTTAATGAGAGAATTCTACAAGATTCTCTATAGTGAACACTTGAATAAATCTTACAACTCCCATCTTAATTATCATCATAATTAAGAAGATTTGCCTAAACACATTCTTGGATCTTTGATGAGACATTAGCTCCTTATGCATAGCCAATGGCTTTGATGTTCTACAGTACATTACTATCTTGAACAATGCAAAGAAACTTTATCAAGTTCACTAAAGAAATTGTTGGTCCAATTAATCATTTCCACTAAATGAAAAAATGTATTACGACTCAATTAACAACCATTGCTACATTGGAACCTTTCCAATCCTAAATGATATTTTTCTAAGTAAATAAACCTTAATTAGGATTTACTTCTAAAGTTATACCGTTATCATCTTGAACTCAAATATCAACTCACATATATAATAATAGATATCTTTAATACTTTATAAGTATTTGTTATCTCAAATACTAAATATCTTTAGTACATTATCTATATAATTAGACTTAGAATAAGTTAACAATGTCCAATCTATCTCTATAGATCTAATTCCTATAATTAAGTTGTTATCTTTTCATATCCAATAAGAGTTGTTCTTGGACAATTATGTGTTCAATAATTGAAAGTTAGAATTGTTGCTCTGTGTGGGCAATATGTCTCCATATACTCCCACTGAAGAGGACAACAATACTCCCACAAACCTTCTTGTAGACGTGATAAATTCACAATCATCTCTAAAACAAACTTTTTGAATTAATCATGAATTGAATTTTTCAACGTCTCGTAACCTTTCATCTATACATCAAATGTATCATTAAGGTATTAATTCCAATTAGATGTAATGTTATAAGATTTGAACCTTTCAAATTTCTTCTTACTCCTACTAATTTTGAGAACCATTCTCTTATAAGTATACATTGAATAAAACAATTTGTTCAATGAATCTGTAAGATTATATCCAAATTTTGTATATCTCATAACGTTTTATTATCCAATTTAGTTCCAAACTTAATGGATAATGTATGCTTCAACCAAGCATCACATTCTTGAATCATTAACTTTGACTCTTTCAAAGACCTAGCATTTCATATCTAATATGAAATCTTGCTAATTGATTCAATTGGAGCTATTGAAGGTAAGTTATTGTATTAGGCATTGCTATAGAAGAAATAATATTGCATCCTATAATATCTCATATTGTATGTTACTCCTTACATAAATCCATACTCTTATGAATTTAGTTATGAAGGTATTCCCTAAAGAATCTCATTCCTTATAGATAACCGAAAATATAAAACTCACCATAATGATCTCATCAAAGTGCTTCAGCATTCTCAATACTTAATTTCTACTTAGATTTGAACAATTTGAAATTTTCAAAATTTTAAATTAACATTTCATTTAACATATATGACTATATCACATAAATTCATTAGTAATATAATGAAATATAAGATTATCCTTCTATGAATTGTTATTTCATCCAATGCATCATATGTATAAAATTTAACAATTCAATACCATCATCATCCTTTCACCAAAGGTTGATTTGGTTGTTCTTCAATTTTACAAACTTCACAAGTTCCATACAATTCATAATCAAAAGGATACATATATATCCTAGAATGTAATTTTATAATTCTTGTTATGTTGCTTTAACCAATATGGCATGAAAAGATAATCTCGACTTTCCAACTATTAATTCTTGCCACTTTTGTTAAGCATAAGTCTCCTTTGATCCAACACATACAAACTCTTTGTATAAAATTGGATCAACTACTTTTACTTAACAATCTATTTCTAACCATTGATTGAACATTACAATAATGCTGAATCTAAATTCAGTATCAAATACTCATAAGCATGAATTAGAAATACATATGATTTCTATCATATCACATATGGGCAAAAAAACCATGCAATCATTTTTCTTCTTATGAAAACTATTATCATACTATAGCAAAGCCTTTAATTGTAGTCCATAGTTATGCTTTTAGTAGGCTAAATTAAGTGGAATAATTCCATCAGGGTATTATACCTTTTAGCTCTACTCCCTACAATCCATTGCATTTTGCTATCATAGTGTTAACATACACCTTACATGTTGTCATCAAAGTTTATGAGACATTAATCAACTCAAAGTGTCAATACATTTTGTCATCTATATAATTTTGACATATCTTTACAACCTTGTCTCCATATCCTCAATAGGGATTATAACAAAATTGCATGATTGGCACACATATTTCTATCTAACTTTGAGAACTCTTCTCAAACATAAACTATGTCCAAGAACTTGGATTCACTAACTTTGTATCAATTATACTAAACAAGGTAAATTCCACTCAGAATAAAATATAAATGTAAGAATGCAAGTAATTAATTATATGCCATAACTACCAAATTAGAATAGGACTTTAATCATATATTTAGTTACTCCCACTATTTTATTCAAAATAATAGCCCTCACTACTATTTGGAAAGATTACTCTAATTTTTCTAATAACCTAAGATCCCCAAGTATAGTTGATCTTGAGTTTGCTTAACAAAATAATTATAATTAAATTAGGTAAATAACAACTTTATCAATCACATCTCATATGACTCTTAGATCTGTTAGGTGACAACTCTTGTCAAAACATATCCTATATGTTATTCCTAACCCTGCCTCTTAATTCATGTGATCATGAGTTTGCTTACCCAAATCACACAAATTAGTTAAGTAGAACCCACTGTCATAAGATTAAACATGTTCAGGTTACAATGACATTGAGTTTACTCAACAAGCCAACTATAGGCAAAACTCTGGTTTATTCTTATAACAATGGAAGGCAACAATCACGTTCTCAATATGTACTTAATATTTTAACGAGGGATTCCATTTGTCTCATCAAACATAAATTGCATGTAAAATATCACACATATAAAACATATAATTTATCAAGCATCCAATATATATATCAACCATATAAATAAAGCATGCAATTTATGCACTCATAATCAAATTATATGCATAAAATATCAAGCTTCGTTTAATTATAGTTATTGATCTTTATAATCTAAAACAACATTTCTAACTCCTTAGAAAAATTAAAATAGATTAAAACCATTGATTCCTAAATAAATTAAATTCCTATTCCAAATAGAAATTTAATTTGATTTGAAAACAATTTTCAAATCTAATTGAAAACTACTTCCAATTATCTTGACTCCTTTGATAAAATTTAATTGAAAACAATTTTCAATAAATTATGTTACCTAGTATAATTTAGAAAAACTCCTTTTCAAAATTATATAAATAACACATTCTAATCCAATTAGAAATTACTATTTCTAATCTCATTAGAAATTGATTTTCTTTAATTACAAAAATATTTTCTAAAATTAAAAGGAAACTACATTCAAAATTAAATAAAACACTTTTAAATTTAATTAAGAAAGTCCTTTATATTATTTATTTAGAGATTGATTTCTTAATAAATTAGAAAACATTTCTTTAATAAATTAGAAAACTATTTTAAAAAATATTAAAGAAAGCTCCTTCTCTTTATAAATAAATGAAAAGACTTTTCAAATTTTAATCAAGATAATATCCTTTCTAACAAATTAAGAAACTTATTATTTACAAATAAAGAAATAATTTATAAATAAATAAAATAATAATTCTTTAAACAAATAAAATTAAGAATTTAATTTATCTCAATCAAATTGAAATAAATATATTTAATTAAGAAACAACTTTCGTAATCATTAAAAAACGCTTTTTTAATTTTAAAGAGTTAACGTAATTAATTTCAATCTAATTGAAACTAATTAATTCTAATTTTAAAAACTACTTTTTCAAAATTAATTAGGAATCAATATAATTATTAATCTTCATCAAATTAAGAAAATAATTATCTTAATTTTGGAATTGATTTTTAGATTTTAAAACAATTTAAAAAATGTTTAGAATTTAATAAAAATAAGAATACATAATTACTTATTTAAATTATTCCTTTTTAAGTTTAAGTCATACTTAAACTGGTAATCAAACTAATACACTCTTAAACTTATTCCCAAACACCCCTCTCCTTCAACTTTGAGAAAACCCTAAAATTAAAGAATGTTATCGCCATCGTCAACTTCTCCAACTGCCTCCTTGACACCGCTAGCCTACATCTTCTCCAAGCATAGGTCGCTTCTCCATGGCACGATACAGATGTAGCAATTCCCAATCCTACTTCTTGCTCGCGCCGCCACAAGCCTCCACTCCTGGGCCTCCACCTTGACATTTATCTCGCCTCCTCGCCATCTATCATGCCAACATTCCATGGGCATAAGGCGTCGCCATCGCCATTCACCGTCGGCCATGGTTCTTGTCTTTACCAATGGCGATTCGCCACCGGTTTGAGCTAACACCAGCGGTGGTTCACCGCTGGTGTGCAACTCACAAGTGGCAATTTGCCACTGGTTCTCTTGGCTGAACCAGTGGTGTTATGCCATTAGTTCCAAGGCTGCTGGTGGGTAACTCCCGCTGGCGGTTCCTCCATGGTATCACCAGTTTCCAGTAAGCCCCGCCAACATCGACCCCATCTCATGGAATCGCACTCCAATGACCAAGCAATAACATGCAATAGACGCCAGACACAAAATAACCAAAATCGTAACATCTCACTAGCAATATATTAAGAGTTCTATTATGAATTATTCAGAATCTTATTTCGACAGTGTTTTGTTGTTTCTCAAAAAATAGTTGTTGTGGTTCTCAATCAATGCAAACAAACGCATATCCAAATGTATATAGGCAATCGTAATTCTAGAAATCACAATCGTAAGCAGAATTGATTTTTCTAGACACACAACTTGCAAACCAGAAAACGTAAATCCCAGTAGCTAGATTCGCAGATGCAACCCAAAGTAAACACAACAAACAAAACAATCCATATAGATGTGACCATTCATACTAATTGAATACACGGTAAGAACTCTAGAACAATTCTAGGGTTCAAAGTTTTTCAGGGTTTCAATTTTTAGAACAAAGAAAACCTAAAATAAAGGAACAAATTTCCAAAATACATAATTTGTTGTATTCTTTTTAGGGTTCGTTCAAGAATCATATCATATATGATTTTTCAATTCCAAATTTTTCGATGAATAACAATCAAACATATTTTAATCAAATTATAGAAATAAAACTTGCTCTAATACCACTGTTGGAAAACCGGATAGGGATCTGATTCCAACCGCAATGGAATAATTACTAAACTTTTTTCTCAATCTTTGACTTCCTGAAAACCAAGATCTCTTTAATTCTATAAAATCATTAATACAACTCATAATATAGCAGAAATTTAATTTGTACCTTATTCCAAAGCTTGATAATAATCTTGTCGTATCCCTCGACCGTTTCCAAAACTGATCCGTTTCAACTACTGTAGTTGCACAAATGTTCGGTCTCTAACGGTATCGACATAATGAGTTAAGAGAACTCTATAACTCTTACAAAGAGGGTTAAGCAAGAAGTGCTAGCTCCATAGAGCTTAAGCCTATATATAATAAGCTTTGGACGTTTTAGTAATTTAATTGAAATTAAATTCTAATTTCAATTAAACTTTAACTAGAATTACAAATAATTCTAATTAAATACAAATTTTTTCGTATAATTCAATCCTTTCATCAACCAATGTTCCAATTAGACATAGTGATATGCGCACGGAGGTGATTCAATGAAGGGTTGTCCAAAATCCTCGGAAGTTAATGATTATGGCTTCGGATTAATGGGTTTGTGGATGTTTGGAAGTTTCAGCAAGGAAGGACAAGGAAGAACAAAATTCGAAATTTAACAAAATAAGAGGATACGTAAGGTTCAATCCCTACTAGACCTCAAAAATACATAATTTGAGTAACCTAGATGATCAGAACTAAATCCGATAAGGTTGAATCAAACAAACACGCCACATTTTGGGAAAAATTGATAAGTAAATTATTGATTCGTGTTGAAACAAGAACAAGAGGAATAAACCTCATTATGGATGACGACTCAATCACAAGAGAATAGTTCATCCTATAATAACACTAATGAACCTATTTATACCTAGGTTTAATAATAAGTATTTGGGCTTTAACATGGGTTAGCCCAAAAAATATGTCTTAACTTAAAATAATCAAAAGGTATATTGTATGGGCTTAATAGTCTAAGTCTTCAAGTCTTCACGTCCCAACAGTATCCGGTCTAAGGGATTTGAGTTAGATGGATCAATTTGGGCTAGGATTCATAAAGCTCTCCTCCTATAGACGTGGATTGTTCTATCCTATCCAAAAGATAGCCCACATGCGCATGGAGAGCCTCCTTAAGTATCTTGGCTCTAGCTTCGGTCATGGGCCCAACTGGCATAGTTAGCTCTCCTCCCTTGCCTCTATCATTCATGCTAACTCTATGGTGATCCGTGCTCCTGCTCAACTCAGCCCCTCCCTCATCAATAAGATTCGTCCTCAAATCTGAATCCATATCAAAAGGAGATAAGTCAGCAACATTGAAGGTAGCAGACACGTCATACTTACCTGGCAAGTCTATCTTGTAAATGTTGTCATTGATTTTCTCCACGACTTGGAAAGGACCACCACCCCATGGGGCCAGCTTGAATTTCCTATGAGTAGAAAAATGCTCTTTCCTAAGGTGCACCCAAACTTAATCTCCAGGTTCAAAAGTCACTAACTTCCGTCCTTTATTGGCTTGATAGGCATAAACCTTGTTTCTTTCCTCAATGTGTTGTCGTGCCTTCTGATAAATCTCCTTCACTATTTTGGCCTTCCTCTTCCTATCTGTGCTAGACAACTCATGTAGAGGTAAAGGAACCAAATCCAAAACAGTTAAAGGATTAAACCCATAAACAATCTCAAAAGGCGAGAACCCTGTGGTATAATGCACACATCTATTATATGCAAACTCAATGAATGGCAAGCAATCACCCTAAGTTTTCAAATTTCTTCCTACAACAGTACACAACAAAGTCCCCAAGGTTCTATTCATAACCTTAGTTTGTCCATCAGTCTGTGGGTGGCAAGTAGTAGAATATAACACTTTAGTTCTTAACTTCCCCCACAATACGCGCCAAAAATGACTCAAAAACTTAGCATCTCTATTCGAAACAATAGACCTAGGAATACCATGCAATCGGACAACATCTTTAAAGAACAAATCAGCAATATGAATAGCATCATCAGTCTTATGACATGCAATGAAATGCGTCATTTTACTAAATCTGTCCACAACAACAAAGATGCTATTAAACCCCCTCTTTGATTTAGGTAAACTCAAAACAAAGTTCATAGATATATCCATCCAAGGATCAGTAGGTAAAGGCAAAGGGGTATACAATCTATGAGGATTATAAGTGGATTTGGCCTATTTACAAGTAATACATCGGTTACACACACGTTCCACATCCTTGCGCATACCTGGCCAATAAAAATATTTATACAAGATGTCTAATGTCTTGGCAACCCCAAAATGCCCCATTAACCCACCACTATGGGCCTCATTCACAAATAGATCACGCATAGAACAATTAGGTACACACAATTGATTTCCATGATATAAATAACCATCAAACTTAAAGTACTTGCGAAATACACCATGTTCACATGCGGCATACACACTAGCAAAATCCATATCAGTGATATACATTTCCTTAATTTTCTTAAATCCCAACAACTTAGAGCTAAGAGTAGAGATTAAGGAATACCTCCTAGGTAAGGCGTCAACCACTACATTTTCCTTCCCTTGCTTGTAGTGCAACACGTATGGAAAGGTCTCCAAAAACTCCATCCAAGTTGCATGTCTCTTACTCAACTTACCTTGGCTCTTCAAATGCTTAAGCGATTCGTGATCCGTTGGAATGACAAACTCCTTTGGTTGAAGGTAATGCTGCCACACCTCCAATGCTCTTACCGTGGCATAGAGTTCCTTGTCATAGGTAGGATAATTGAGTTGGGTTCCACTCAACTTCTCACTGAAGTATGCAACTAGTTTTCCTTTCTGTAACAATACAACACCTATACCAATCCCAGAAGCATCACATTCAACTTCAAACATTTTATCAAAATTAGGCAAACAAAGAATAGGAGTAGAACACAATTTTTTTTAACAAGTTAAATGAACGTTCTTGCTCCTCCCCCCATGTAAAACCTCTCTCTTTCTTGATTACCTCAGTCAAAGGTGTAGCAATGGTAGGGAAATCCTTCACAAACCTCTTATAAAAACTAACAATTCTATGAAAACTCCTCACCTCGGTCACACTTTTAGGCGCCGGACATTTTTGAATAGCCTTCACCTTCTCACTGTCCACTTCAACTCCTTTCGAACTAACCACAAATCCTAAGAAATTCAACTTATCAATGCAAAACGTACACTTCTTAAGATTCGCATACAACTTCTCTTGTCTCAACACATCAAGAACATACGTTACATGCATGATATGCTCATCCAATGTAGTGCTATACACAAGAATATCATCAAAGTAAAAAACTACAAATCTAACCAGAAATTCACACAAAACATGATTCATTAACCTCATAAAGGTGCTAGGTGCATTAATTAAGCCAAAAGGCATCACTAACCGCTCATACAACCAATACTTAGTTTTAAAAGTAGTTTTCCATTCATCCCCAGGTTGCATTCGAATTTGATGATAACCGCTTTTTAGATCAATTTTTACATGCATGCACCATGTAATTCATCCAACATATCATCTAACCTAAAAATGGGATGTCTATATTTTACAGTGATTTTATTCATAGCTCTACAACCTATGCACATCCTCCATGTTCCATCCTTCTTTGGCACCAACAAGACAGGAATAGCACACAGACTCAAGCTTTCCCTCACATGACCCTTCTCCAATAGCTCATCCACTTACCTTTGAAGCTCCTTTGTCTCCTCAGGATTGCTCCTATAGGTTGGTCAGTTTGGTATTTGAGCTTCAGGCACGAAGTCAATTTGATGCTCAACACCTCGCAAGGGTGGTAGCCCTTTAGGTATCTCCTCAGGGAAGACATCTCTATATTCCTACAAAAGAGACTTAAAAAAACTTGGCAAATCTTGATCAGGGTTAGTTTTTGCCATAAAACACTCCTTATATCAAACCACCACAAGTGCTCTATGCCCTTTTGAAATCTTTTCCCTCTACGAACAAGGTCACCTTCTTAATTTTTCTCTCACTCTTTTTTCTCTCTCTGTACTTTTCTCTCCTACACATCCCACTTTCTTTTCCTTACTCGTGCAGTCATTCCCTATTGGGTCAATCTTATTTTCCTTTTGGGCCTCTTTTCCCTCTTCGTTTTTTAAACCTCACTACCCGAACCCTTCTCACTTTTCATTGCTTTAATCTGGTCCAAGTAGATCTCATAGGGTGATAATGGCACTAAGATGAAATTTCTACCCTTGAATTTAAAGGAATTCCTATTGGTGTACCCATCATGCTCTACACACCTATCAAATTGCCATGGTCTCCCTAATAAAAAATGACCTACCTATATAGGTACCACATCACGAAGTACCTCATCCTTATATCTACCCACTGAAGATGGCACTACAACTTGCTTTGTCACTTTCACCTCACCACTGTCATTAAACCATTGTAACTTATATGGCTCAGGATGCTTCCTACATGTCAACCCCAATTTAGTTACCATAGTCATACTAGCTACATTTGCATAACTAACCCCATTTATGATTAGATTACAATTTTTTCCTTTTACTAAACACCTTGAAAGAAATAACTTTTCTCTCTAATCTAAAGCCTCCTTTTTACCTAAGCACTCAAGACCCACCTAACAACAAGTGCTTCTCCTATGGCAGCCCTCTCCACGCAATCATCATCACTATCATTTTCATCACAAGGCAAGGGATCACATTCACTATCATCCTCAGACTTAATATCCCATTATCCCTTATGTACATGACTTTCTTATTAGGGCATTGGGATGCAATATGACCTAAACCTAAACATTTAAAGCATTTAACACTAGAATGTTTACTAGAAGATGTTAGGTGTACCTTTTGTTTCAGCCCCTACATTCGGCCTCTTTGGAGTCTCCTTAAAGTTGACACCCTTGTCCTTCAGTCTCTCCTCCCTTTTGGCCCATTTTGAGTTCCAATTCTGGCTAGAACTCGTTCCAACCCTTGCAATCACTCCAGCCTTAAGTTGCCTCTTCACTTTCATGGCCATGTTCAACATGCCTTCAATCTCCACATAGTGTTGCAACTCCACCATATTAGCTATCTCTCGGTTTAACCCACTCAAGAAATGTGCCATATTAGTCTCTAGGTCCTCCTTAATATTAGCTCTGATCATGGCTATCTCTATCTCCTTGTGGTAGTCCTCCACTAACTTAGATACTTGTATGAGTCTTTAGAGCTTTTGATGCATCTCCCGGTAATAATATGAAGGAACAAACTGCTTCCTCATGTATGCCTTCATTGCTACCCAAGTAGTGATAGGGTACTCTCCATTCCTCCTTCGAGACATCACCAACTGATCCCACTATATTAATGCATAGTTAGTGAACTCAATAGTAGTAATCTTTACTTTTTTCTCGTTCGAGAAGTTGTGGCATTCAAAAATCAAGTCCACTTTTTGCTCCCACTCCAAGTAAGCCTCAACATCATTCTTACCCTTGAAGGATGAAATTTGTATCTTGATGAATTTGAGGTCTCTATCTCTCCTGTTGAGCAATTCTCCTCTCCTAGCCCTCCTAGGCATACGCTCCCCGTACTCCTCCTCCTCCTCATCAAATTCTTCTTCCTTAACCTCATACCGTGGTGGTGGTGGTCGACAAAAAGGAGGTGCTTGTTGTTGAAATACGACGTGCCTAGCTGGAGCTTCCCCACGTCCTCCACGGCTGAGCTCTGCAATCTGCTGACCTTGGCTCTCCATTGTCTCCCTCATTTTGGTAAAGGTCAGATTGAGCCTCTCTAACTACTGTTGAATGGCTCTCAAGGTGAAAACATTCACCTCTCCAATTCGGCTTTCATCATATTCTCCTCCTTTTTGAGACACTTTGTAGACTAATTTCTTCCTGTAAAACAAATATTAGCAATAAACAACCTTATAACACTCCCTCATGTGTTTCACTCATATCAAAGTCACTGCCCTCGTGTTTTTACAAGTCGTGGCTTTTTTTTCCCTTAATTGCACTCATACACTCTTGCCTCTTACCACTCAATTTCCTCTAAAATTAAAGTCACAAGTTGGAACCAAGTTTCTATTGATCAATAATCCTAAAGAAGTAGAGTGTAAGTTCAAACAAATTATAATATGAATCCAACGATTATGCCACTAGGTGCCCAATTATAGCTCTTAACGAGTAAGCAATTCGCACAAGACAATTAACAAGGAAATAATTCAATTTGAACGATCAAGCAATGTAATTGAAAAATTCGATCAATAGGTTTTTTCAAAATTTTTCAGATTTTTTCAGATTCTTTTTCAGATTTTTAAGAATTTTTTTCAAATTTTTTTTGAACTTTTTTTCGAATACCAATAGAAGATAAAAGGAGGAGAAGAAACCCTAGGTCAAAATTTTTCGCACCCTAGATTTGGTTGAAGTCGATGGGTTAGAAGGAGTAAAATTAAATTAAGGTGATGAACAAACCCTAATTTTGCTTTGAAGTAAACAAGAATTTACCTCACACCAATGCTCTGATACAAATTGACACACGCACGGAGGTGATTCAATAAAGGGTTGTCCAAAAATCCTTGGAAGTTAATGATGATGGCACCGAATTGATGGGTGGATGTTTGGAAGTTTCAGCAAAGAAGGACAAGGAAGAACAAAATTCGAAATTCAACAAAATAAGAGGATATGCAAGGTTCAATCCCTACTAGACCTCTTGAATAAGTGATTCGAGCAACCTAGATAATCGGGAATAAATCCAAGAAGGTTGAATCAAACAAACACGCCACAATTTGAGAAAAATTGATAAGTGAATTATTAATTCGTGTTGAAACAAGAACAAGAGGAATAAACCTCATTATGGCTGATGACTCAATCACAAGATAATAGTTCATCCTACAATAATGAACCTATTTATACCTAGGTTTAATAACAAGTACTCAGGCTTTAACATGGGTTAGCCCAAAAAAAAAAAAAGATGTCTTAACTTAAAATAGTTAAAAGGTCTAATGTATGAGCTTAATAGTCTAAGTCTTCAAATCTTCATGTCCCAATGGTATCTGGTCCAAGGATTTGAATTAGATGGATCAATTTGGGCTGGAATCCATAAAGCTCTCCTCCCATAGGCTTGGACTATTCCAACCTGTTATACCCCGTAACTCGGTAACTTTAGCGTTTTTAATTTTTTTTCATGATATAACTACATTGAAGTAAATAACGGACTCTATATCATGAAAAAATTAATAAGGGTGAGATAGCTAAAAAAAATTTTACGAGGCCGGGACACCGGTAGGCTCGGAAACGGTATAGGAAATACTCGACAATCATGATTTAATCTTAAGTTTCATATTTGATTTTTAATGAAGGGTCGAGATGATGACACATGAAGGGCCAAGATGGTGACACTTGGCAGGACAGTTTTGTAATTAAGTGAAAAGGAAGCTTATAAGAGAAGCCATTGCCA
>JANQBM010133910.1:0-25251 GCA_025594535.1 Erythroxylum domingense | reverse complement strand
ATGATCTCTGTGGCTCTCTTAGCTCCCCTTTGAAAAGCTGACCTGTGGTGCTTTCCTAGCACACAGGATTCACAAAATTCTAACTTCTGAAGGTTTTCTTCAGGGATTAGACCTTGCCTAGAGAGATAGAATAGGCTTTTATTGCCTGCATGGCCCAACCTTGCATGTCATTGCTTGGTTGGTTCAAGGTTTGCACTTTCTGAAATTTGATTTATTTCAGTTGAGCCTATAACATAATATAGACCACCCCTCTCCACTCCTCTAATGATGACTCTCCCATCCCTTAGGATTTCTCTAAATCCATCTTTAAATCTGATATGAAAGCCTTGTTTATCAAACAAGCTTTCAGAAATCAAATTTCTCCTTATTTCAGGCACAAATCTGACATTGCTTAGGATCCTTCTCTTTACATCAAACATGTTGATGGAAACACTTCATATGCCCTCTATCCTTTGCTACCCAGAATCTGCCATTTTAACCTTGGCAGTGACTGGTTCAAATGTTGTGAACCAGTCCCTACGAGGAGTGACATACATAGTGCACCCTGAATCAAATATCCACTTTCTACTAAGGTCCTCACTATCCTCAGTTACAGCCAGAATTTCAACTTCACTGGAATCTTCAGGTTTTTCAACATTACCTGAAATTCCACTTTGAGCTGCCTTATCCCTCTTCTTTTTCCTACAATCCCTTGCAAAATGTCCCTCCTTATCACAATCAAAGCATTTCTTTTCTTTGCCTTTTTTCTTCTTTTCACCATTTTCACCTTCCTTAGAGTATTTTTCTTTCCCACTTCCCTTCTGCCACTTCCCCTTCTTGCTATTTTTCTTATGAGATTTTTTCTCATGATTATTCTCTACAAAAATCACTTCAGCCTCTTTCTTAAAAGGATTTACCTCAACTATCTCTTCCAATAGAGAATCTAAAACCCTCTTTTTAGTAAGTGATTCTCCACTAGCATACTTAATTACCTTCTTAAATGCATTAAATTCAGAAGATGATGCCTTTAATATTACTACAACCTGATGTTCCTAAGAAATTTTCTCATCTGTAGCTTCTAAATCTTGAACTAGCTTAAAGAAGTAGTCTAGGTTATCATCTAAGGAGACTGAAGTGTTCATCTTGTAGTTAGCAAGATTATGAAGAAGTGTCTTCTTGTTAGGAAGACACTTTTTGGCATACAACTCATCAAGTTTCACCCAAAGCTTCTGTACAGTGTTACAATTCTGCACTTTCCTTATCACTGTTGGTGATAAATGAAGCATTAACTTGTAATGTGCAAGTCTTTGCATCTTAAGCTTCTTCATAGGATCAGTCTCTAGGTCATACTGATCATCTATAGCACCATAGCAGTCATATGATTCAAGAAGAGCTTGCATCTGGATTTTCCAGATGTTAAAGTCTTCTTTACCAGAAAATATGTCCATTTCCTTGCCTACCATGCTTACTGTAGAATAAAGAATCTAAAGATTTTTCATTTACTGACTTTCTTGATGAATCTTTGATGCTTGAAGTGTCCAAGAATTTCTCCAGGAGGTCTTGAATGCTCTGATACCACTTCTGTTGGGATAATACTGCTTATCTTTACAAACAAAAGACTGATTAAAAATTGTTATTTTGTAGGAATCAAAACTTGCAGAAAATTAAAGAAGGCCGATTTAATTGGTTCGATAGTGAAACACTATCTACATCCAAGGTTCCCACTTGTTAGTGGTGGAAGAATTCACTAATGAAGAAAAAGAAGTGAACAAAAATATAGAGATTGAGTGTTCTATAGAACACCTGCAAAAAGGAGTCTCTCAAAACTCACCAGTGCCCAAAACAATGGTACTCTAGCACTCTCTGATAGTTTTTTCACTATGATTTTTCTCACTTGCTGATTATGAATACAATGAAATGAAAATAGAAGTTTATGTGTTGTTGTGTTGTCACTTCACTTATGCATGAACTGGTCTTTTATATGTGTTGCATGTGGTTCACGTATTAGAGACGAAGATGGGATTAGCTCTCCTCCATATGCCATTCACGTGAGTCATTAATGCCTTTACTCCTTCTGTTTGCGATTTATGACTGGTGTAGCTGCGTTTTGCGTTTCAGTTGTGAATAAGACGACGACGTCTTATATTTGTAACCTATAATGATGAACGCCACCGTTTTTACTCTCAGCAGGTGATTTGTGTTTGTTGTCACGTGAATATATCTTGATACCTTAGGTTTAACATCCTGTTACCTATTTGGCTAGAATAGTTATGCATGAGATATGTATAGGACTTAAGCTAAATGCACGGTAGACATAAGTATTTGTGACTTACATATTGATTTGGCACATTCATAAGATGGTACATGCTTTCATTGGCAATTCCGGGTAAGTGGAAATTACATATGGCTAATTATGATTATGAAAAATGGTGAATCAGTGGAGACAAATGGTACACGTGAGGAATATGCAATAGACCTACATATTATATTGTTGAAGTTAGGAAAAATCCACTATCGTTTCCATTCTTCACTGAAACACTCCATATTGTAATTCTCTTCCCTAATCTTCATCACCGAATAGCAATTTAGCATCTTTTTGCAGTGTTGACCTCCATTTCAGTGTTAGAGCACTTGTTAAGCAAGTAAGTGATTGTAATGTTTTTTCACTGTATAAATGAGCATGTGCATGTTGGATATATATATATATATATGCATGAGAAGGTTCACAGTGTAGAGAATAGATATAAGGTTTCTGGATGTTGGTTAAATTGAAAAGCACATGTAGAAATAATATGCAAGCATGAATAGTAGTATGCGATTTTGGTATTTAAGTGAGTTCTGGCTTTTTGAGTTGTTTGGAGTTCTAAAACTAAAAAGGGAGTAGTATAGATGATGTTTCATGCTTGGAGGTAAAATAGAAATGAAAATGATGTGTAAAATTCGTATAGGCATGAAAGAAGATAAGTTCTGTTTCGTCTGTCAAGAAGCATTCTAATATGAGCCAGACTTCGTCTGAGTTTTATATTCTCTGTGAACCCACTTCTTCTGTGATGATGTCATCTTCCTCTGGGTAACGTCATCTTCCTCTGTATCGCTTCATATATATTCTGGTTTCCTCTATCTTTTGGTTCTTCTATCTTTTGCTTCGTCTGCCCTTGGCTTCGTCTGTGTACTACTTCTTTTGCTTCTTGCATTGTCTGCTTTCGACCTAAGTGGTCGCATTCCTTCCATGTTATTGATTTTTGAACTTCGTCTATGTTACTGTTCACAGACGAATGAACTTCGCTTGTTATTGATTCATGAACTTCGTCTGTGTTACTGTTCACAGAAGAATGAACTTCGCTTGCTATTGATTCTTGAACTTCGTCTGTATTACTGTTCACAGACGAATGAACTTCACTTGTTATTGTTCATGAACTTCGTATGTGTCACTGTTCACAGATGAAGGAACTTCGTCTATATTATTGACTCATGAATATCGTCTGTGTTCCTGTTCACAGACTTCCTTTGCATTACCAATTACAAACTTCTTCTGTGATGACATCAGCTTCCTTTGGGTGACGTTATCTTCTTCTGAAGATCATTTCCTTCTATGTTTTACTTCTTCTATCTTCGTCTATATCTATCTTCTGTCCTATTTTCGATCCTCCAGAAGATAGAATTGACCTTTGAGATCTTTATAAAAGTTGTAAATCTTGGAATTTTCTTTCAAACTATATACAGAACACCTTGATCCGATCCCTCTAGAGAAAGTTATGACAATTGTAAAACATCGTCTGTCTTTTCCAAACTTCTTATGGGTCACTGTTCATCGCATATCTTCTGTCCCATTGTTGACCCCTCAGAAGATAAAATTGCCTTTTGAGGTCTTCATTAAAGTTATAGATATTGAAATCTTCTTTCAGTTCATATAAAGAACATCTTAATCCGATACCTTTAAAGAAAGTTATGATAATTGTAAAACATCTTCTGTGTTTCTGTTCTTCAATTTCTTCTGAGTCACTGTTCAATGTATATCTTCTGTCCTATTTTTGACCCTCCAAAAGAGAAAATTGGCCTTTGAGATCTTCATGGAGGTTGTTCATCTTGATACCCTCTTTCGAATCATGAATAAAACAATTGAATCCGATCTCTGTAGAAAAAGTTATGCTAAGAGGAAAACTTCATCTGTGATGACGTTAGCTTCCTCTGGGTGACATCATCTCCTTCTGTAAAGCATCTTCGTCTGTAATCGTCTTCTTCTATAACTCATCTTCTTCTGTAAGGGCGCATCGTCTGTAAAGATGCACCTTTCGCAAATGAACTTATATCCATTGCACTCCCTTAAGTTTACTAGAGGTCAGAGAGAGTGCCATACTAAGAGGCCAATAAGAGTTGAATTATGATATTGATATTTACAATAAGTTCTGATAAGAGAGAGAGAGTTTATGAAGAGACCCCATCATTTTCATTGAACATGCATCGTTCATATGTTCCATACTTTGATATGTTTAGTACGCTGAACAAAGGTTGATAATTGTGAATATGTTTTGTCTGTTTTAGAGGAGCACGTCGGACGACAGACGGATGTCGCCAGATTATCCAGACAGTAGCTTCTAGGAGCGTACTGTGAGTCGACCTAGATGACTTCTAGGATTATTTGACTGTGTGTATCCAATTGTTATCTTTTCATACCATTAAACTCTGTATGTGTGTACTGGTTCTGAATTCCGGATCTGAGGTCCGAGGAGTTAATAGTTGGGCATGTATTAGAAGTTCTTTATTTGATAATCTGATATGAACTTTTGATTGATGCTCAGCGATAGCTGAATGCTGGACTGAGGTCCGATGATTATGAGACCTTTGCCTGAACATTGTATGAGATTTTGTGTATGAGTTGTTCAATATTTGATGCACTTCATAAAATGCATGCTCAGATAAAGGCGTTGTGACTTGAGTTGCCAGTTAGAAGCGCTTCTACGTTGAGCTTTGTTCCGTGATAAATGTGTTCTGCATGTCGAGCTATGCTCCATGAATATGATCTGAGTGAGCCCTTTGGGGCCAACTTCTGTATATGTGTGAAAGGCACTCAGTCATAACAATAAGAACGAATGTGAGTCTCATGCATGTTACATACAACTACGTGCGTAATGAATGATCTTCTATTATGTTGTTTCTGAATACATGCTTGTCTGCTTAACTGAGTAACTGTGATATATGTGTTGTATTTATGTAATAAGGTGAACTCATCCATGATGGTTCACTTATTGAGTTCGCAAAACTCATCCAAAATTGCACTGTGGCTTTTCAGGTACGAGACATGATACATAAGTTTTAGTGAGGACGTAAAGTGTCTGTGGATAGAGAATGGATCAGAGGTCTATTAGCCGACTCCCGAAGGCATATAGTTGTTGTACTGTAGTTTTGTTAGAACCCATATAGGGTTTTGTAAACAAGAGAAAATTGTTATGATTTTCGAGTATGTTAGATGATGTCATGTGTTAGTTAAAATTGTTATAGCTCCAACATTACCATTATTGTAGGTTAGGTTCCTAAAAGCTTAGGAATGTATCCTATGATAGTGGGATGTTGCATTAGGCTTTTGACTTTTGCACATACGACAATGTATTGAGTTAAAACCATCAGACATGTGAGTGGACTTTGTCTCCACGTGATTTAATGCTTTGGTTTTCAATCTTCAGCTCTCAGTAGCTTTGAGAACATTTCTCCCCCTTCTCTCTTCAACGCCTCTCAGACACAAACACGCATACACCTTCTATCTTCAATTTTTTCATGTTTTCTGTCGAAGTTGAGTAGAGATTGGTGGAGTAAACGTAATTTCCATCACAATAACAAAAACAACTCGAATTAGTTTAATAACGCAACAAACGCAGGGCAACAGAGTAGAAATCTCTCTTTCAACATCTTTATACGCTTATTTGAATTAGGCTTGTCCATCAAAATTGGCTCCACGCCACCCATTCCCCGCACGCATGCATGAGATGAACAGAAGGAATCAACATTTTTTATTATCTTGTGTTCTAGGATGAACAGAAGGAAAATTTTGTTTATAAGAGAACCAAATTTCTAAGGTCAGGTCGGCACTATTTAATAGGTCATAGTGAATGTTTCAGCATAAAAGATGATGAATTATAAAGCAGATGCGCACCTTACCTCGCTCAAAAGTGAGTCTGAATTACATTGGCTAATGGTGCACAACTGATTTGTCTACCTTGATTCTGAGCTACAGAGTACAGTAAACATCAATTTAGAAGTTAAAAAAAACATAAATCAATATTATGGCTTATAGGACAAAAACATAACTTGAAGATCCTAGATAGATGGCAATCCTTTCCCATTTGATGCAGAGAGTGAGAAATATCTAACTTAATATAATATTATTTAAAAATATAAAAGGACAAGCCAAAAGAGCAAGGAATTACCTGTAGTTCTAGTTCTTCACGAATAAATATAATGGGGAACCAATTCTGAGGTACTCTACTAGATCCTTAAAATAGCTCTGGACAACAAATAAACATTCAACCTCATCTTTTTAGATACGCATTACATAGCTTACAAACACTGCTACAAAATGTTATGGAAAATGGACCTGAAGATAAGAGTCCTTTGGAAGAACTATTTGTTGTTCCAAACCAGGTTCGACCTTAGTGGTTAATGCCTGCATGTACCACAAAAATTCAAAAATTGCAATTTCAGGACGTGCAAAAAGTATTCCACAAATAAAAGAGAGAAAACGCTCAGTAAATCATTGTATAAGTTAATGCAAATGCGACAAAGATGGCAATGACTACTATCTTAACCCCCCAAAGACCAAGTATCGAAGCGTGAACCCCTAAGAAACAAAAATAAATGCCAACATGATTAGAAATACAATGATATTGGAAAAGAAGATTGCAATCAAGAAAAGTAGAGAGAATCATATACGAGTGCATTATCAATCTCGAAAGAAAATCCTTAAGTTTTTGCCACGTGATTATCTTTACTACACATTCAATTACAATCTGCATCACAGGGGTTCAGTTAAGGATAGGATTTGAAACCTTCATATAATGAGTTAGTAATCCAGGTCTTTTCCTAGAAGTGCCTAGTTTCACATTAAATATTTCCAATTAGAATTGATAAATAGTTTAGTTAACAAAATAGATTATTAAGCATTTAAAGAATTGAGACAATAAAACTAGGAAAATATAGTTATACCTTTATCAGTATAGTTACAATTGCCCAAGCTCAAGCGTTTATATCCTGTTTATGAAAAATAAGGAGAAACAAATAGAAAGTATGTCCACTATATCGCATAAAAAATAGTTAAGGAAGAACAATTCATGCACAGACGAGAGTATGGAATTAACGGAAGACGAGCCTACCACTTGAACTTTAAGAGTATAGAGCTCATACACTGACGCTTATGGAATTCAATTATTAAAATTTGAATATGTAAACAAATAAAAAAATATTAACAAACAACAGAGACAAAATGGGGAGCAGGGAATGCTCGATGAACATAGATTGCTAGAGAGAGGCGTCACCAAAGAATGCGAAGAGCTATCTTGCTTGCAATAGAGAAAACCATGACAGAACATCTATCCTCATCTTCCTCCTCCTCCTTCATGATAGCAAGTGACTCGTAACTGCAAATGTGACTCTGCGTCTGCGATTCTATAAATAAAGCGAGAAGAGGGTACCAAAATCGAGAGTTTTAACTTACAAAGTAGTTATTGCGGCAATTAATCCGATCTTGATCTCCAAGGCCCATTGATTGGCCATTGCGGCAATTAATAAAACATCTATGGGGTTGCATCGCAAGAAGTATAGAGATGATTGGTGGTTCAGATAGAGCACACAACTCACGCAGCCAGTGCCGTCATCTTGAGGAACCTGTTTGCCTTGTGCTCATAGCTGGTCATAACATCAACAATCTCTGCTCATGAAAGGGAGACTCCTTTGCAGGAGAAGGAGATTGGGTCTGAGGAGGAGAAGTTGAGAGTTTGGGTGAGGGAGAGGAGATCGAATGCTAGCAATTTCGCGTGCGTCTTTGAAATATTTGATTCTTATTCATTTCAAGAGTAAGAACGAATCCTTACGGAACAAACAGAGATTACAAATTACCCATTTTCCTTTCTTTTTTTTTTTAGCATGGAACATGCTCATTTAATAGACCTTTTATCTTTTTTAATCTTGTAAATCTACAGAAAACACTAAACATTTATAATTTATTTACAAGTCAATCTCATATTAACTGAACATTTTTTAATAATTATTTTAATAGACCTTTTATCTTTTTTAATCTTGTAAATCTACAGAAAACACTCAGCGTTTATAATTTATTTACAAGTCAAACTCATATTAACTAAACATTTTTTAATAATTATTTGCTGTTGACATTAATTAATCGTTATTCCTGGATGCAGACTTGCTATAAATAATAAAAGGTGTCAATTCTTATCCCGCCAATTGAAAATTTTAGAAGTTTTAGACTCTTTTTTAGTATATTTTTTAGACATATTTTACCGTCCTAAATAAATATCTAAAAATTTCACCAATTCTTAGATATTTAAGACAATTATTAGATGCGTCTAGGCATAAGCGTCTAAAACCTCTTTATTTTGGTGTAGTGATACCTTTGTTATCTTCAACCACGTAAGACACATAATCCTTCACTAATTAAACTTGTGTATAAGATAGAATTCTATTCTATCTATAATATTATCTAACTAGTGTTTGAATTCAAGATGATATGAATAATATGCCAATTTAAAAAATATGCCAAAATAAAAATAAACTAGATATATTTAACATATATCTAACAATCTCCCCCTTTTTGGCATATTTGTCACAAATCTGAAACTCCCCCGAAGTCACATAATTTGGCATATGAAAATTGAATTCAATCCAAAAACTCTCCCTTAATGCAATAAGAAGTTCCAAAGAACATCTATAGTAACAATAATCTAATCATCTAAATTTCTCCCCCTTGGGATAAAAAATCCAAAACGTAAGACGAATAGTCATACATATATCTTGAAATCTTCCCCTGAATGGAACAGTCACCATAAATAATCTAATAACCCCCCTTGGGACAAAAGAGTGTCAAAATGTATAATCATATGAATCAACAACAGCTGTAGCGAAAGAATCATAAGCACGTCAATATAACAATTTACCATCATTCAAAATACCGAGAGATATACCTGAAATAGAGAGATATACCCAATAGAGAGACCCATACTGATGAGAGAGTTGAAAGGTCTTCGGTGGAGCCAAATAGAAGTCACAATGCAAACTACTAAAAAGATGAGATGACAATGACAACATAAAAACTAAAGAAGAACTAAAGAAAACAAATTTTTAACTTTTCTTTTCCTCTTGTTTTTGTTTAAAAAAAAAACAAACTATACTTTAAAAATGTAAAGCACACAGTCCTGGTGCTCCTCGAAGAAATTCAGACTTGGGATTATTTCTCATTACATTATCTCAGTCATCAACTGTCTGATTGATTTCTTCATATGAAGTAACTGACTTATCTTCAGTTTGAACAGTTGCTTCAAAAGTAGTAACTAACTGTGAATCTGATCAATTTCTTGTTTTTCCTTCACTACATCTTTGTGCTTGCTCTTTACCCTTTATGACCCAAATAGATTTTGGTACTAAAGGCTGATTCTGAAATTTATGTAAGGGACGTAGAATTCTTCGGCTTCGGCTTCTTTGAAACAACATCTACAGTAACTGGTAACATCTTGGCCTTATATGCCTAATAACTCCACAAAAATGACACGTGAGTACAAATCTTCGATTTTTTCTCAATGTTTCTTCTTCTCGGACAGATCTGGATATATCATTTTTCTCCTCATTCACTTTAGAACACTCACCTTTGTAACCAATGCCTTGAAGATCCCTTTTAACCTTACCGATTTCGATCAACTTTTCTAACTTTTCTGTGCCTCCATTCAGCATTCTCAAACTCTTTTCAGTGCTTGCTAATTTTAGTCTGACTTCATCGAACTCGTCTAAAGCTACCATCAATTTCTTTTCTAACTCTTATATGATGTTCTTCATAGAGAGATTCTCTTCCTTCAATCTTACATTCTTTCTTTATGTTTTTACCCATTTTTCGTACATTAATTCATAAGTCTCATAAATGTTCTCCTTTTTATCACCTGAACCACTTTCATCACTGTCATAATCTGAGATCGAGCTTTGAGCTGAATTGTCTAAGTTTTCCTAAAATTTCTTGATTTACTCAGTTTTTCGTATTCAGTTACTTCCTTCTCGGTTACTGTTAAACAAGTAACTGAACTTTTGCTATGTAAAGCAACTAATGCATCACAATTAGTGATTTCTTCTTCACTACCATATTCACTCTCGGATTCATTCTTGCTCCAAGTTCTAGTAAAGGATTTTCCTTTTTTCTTCTTCAAAGTATTAACACATTCGGCTTGAACATGCCCAATGCCTTGACACTCATGACATTTGATTCTCTTCACCTTCCTTTCACCCTTTTGATTTTTAACCTGTAATGCCAATCCTTTGCTTCTTTCTTGCTTATCCCTTAAAAGATTCATTTTGAAATTTGTAAGAATTCTGATTACCTTCTCCAATGACAGATCATTGATGTCGTGGGCTTCCTCTATTGCTGCAATTTTTAGAATAAATCTTGGAGGCAGTGATCTCAACGTCTTCTTGACAAGTTTCTGATCGGAATATTTCTTTCCGAGTTGATGCGCTTGATTTACTATATCTCGTAATCTTTCTTGAAAGTCCCTAATGATTTCATTTTCATTCATCTTCAGTTCTTCAAACCTCACAGCTAACATCTGTAATTTTGACGCTAACACAGATTTGGACCCTTCATAAATAGTCTGTAAAGCATCCCACGCTTCTTTAGCCGATTCACAGGCTGATATCATTAAGAAACGTCCTTCATCAACATCACTAAAAATTGCATGCATTGCTTGTAAATTTTCAAGTGCCCTCTCTTCTTCGGCTCATGTCCATTCAGTCAGATCTTTACGAACTGTCTCTCCTTTGTCATCAGTAATGATCAGATGCGTCCACCTATATAACACCGAGTTTCATGCTCTTGTTCCCTGTGCTTGAATAAAGACCTTTATCTATGATTTCCATGTAGGATAATTGGAACCGTCCAACAACAATGACCTAATAATTGATGCTCCTTCTCTTATAGCCACGTTCGCGAAACTAAGATCTGCACCAACTTGCTAACAAGTTTTGAAACAGTGACCCTACTCTGATACTAATTGAAAAACCATAAGGGTCGTAGTTTCGCAAACTTTTCAATTTTATGTAGTCGTCTCTGGCACAAAAAAAACAAAAGCAATCAAAAATGAAATAATAAAAAACACCAGAAATTTGGTAACGCAGTTCAACACACCTTGTCTACGTTTGCGGGGCTCTCACCCAGCTTAATCACTTTCACCGAAGTACAATAGATTTACTTAAGACTTTACTGAGCCGTACCGCCTCGTACTAACCTCAACAGAGGATTTTACTTAACAATATTATAACTGAAAAACACTAAATAGATAACTCAAGTGATTAAGCAAAATTTTAATGTAAATAAAAACACTTGAAAAAGAAACAAAGAACAAGTTCCCAAATTTTTCGATTCCTCTGAAGATTAATCTGATAGTTGTTCACTTTGCTGCTGCCACTAATTTGTCGTAGGTAAACATGCACCCACCATAAATCACTTTATCTTCTCTCCATCAATTTGCCATATGTTCTTTTTCACTCAGAAATCAACTCACCATCAACACCTAACACCACATACGGATATTATGCACAAACCCATCAGTCTTAGATTGCCACATATCCCATCTATTTTTCCAAGCCACACACACGTAAATAATTAGCTGAAAACACGCAAGCTTCTCTTACATAACACAAGCCGTGACTTCCATGAGATTTTCAAGCAACACCCACATATATTGTCAGTTGAAAAACATGCACCCACTGCACAAACTACACATACGACTCACACCTATCAACCGTGGGTGACTTCAACGCATAATCACAAATAAACTCAACAGCAGAACACGTAAACTTTAGATCACTCACACCCACCGCACTCACGCACTTACTGCTCTGCCGTCAGTCTTATTTCTTAACCACATATATTATTTTTGACAAAAAACCCTTCATGAACAATGTAAGAAAAATATCATAATACCTTTGTTATCTTCAACCACGTAAGACACATATTCCTTTACCAATTAAACTTGTGTACAAGATAGAATTCTATTCTATAGAATTCTATTCTATCTATAATATTATCCAACTAGTGTTAAAATTCAAGATAATAAGAAGAATATGTCAATTTAAAAAATATGCCAAAATAAAAATAAACTAGATATATTTAACATATATCTAACAGAAGTTACTCCCAACAATCAATTAAAAGAAAATATGTTGGTTTTCCTTGGAATACAAAACGTGCCAGTTTGATGGAGGATCCAACTATGGAAACAAGGCGACGAAGCCAACCAAAGCATCGACCGCATTTTGAGCTGCCAATGAAGCAAAAACATCTGCTTCATTTGACATGGCAGAGCCTCCACCAGCCAGATCTGACAGAGCCCTTATGGTGATGAAAGGCATTTGCTGTTGGTGACACACCAGAGCAATCGCAGCACTTTCCATGTCAATGGGAGTGGTATTGAATTTGGAGTACAGGAACTCCCTGTAAGCTCTGTTGTCCACGAAAACACTGGCACTAACTCCCCTGCTCACTCGTGCCACGACAGGTTTTCTGGGTAAACAGGTCGAGTTAATGCATCTCTTCAACTCCAAGTTCTGCATATTTTGCACGCACAGAAGCCATTGAAAAGTCAGAAAGAGTTAATGGGTGACACTCAGAACCGGATCATATGGATTTGTTAGGAATCCTTTTTTGGATTACCTCGAGTTTCTTTGCAACTTGGAAGTAGTGGTGGTCTACAGGAACCCAGAATGCATGCTGTCTTACTTCAGGAATTCCACTTACAGGAAAAATCTCCTCTGGTTGATACCAAACGTTGTTCAAAATGTTATCCACAGGTTTCGAGTTTGCAGTGTAATTGTTGTAATTGGCAAATCTAAGATATCCTATACTTCTGGTGTAGTCTCCGTTAGACTCTAAAGCTAGTGTGTCATCAGGTCCATCTCCATTTCTCTGCTTATGTTTGGAATGGATAAGAAATTTCACAAATGAGTAGAGAATAATTATATCATCATATCAATGAAAGAAGGAACAACAACGAAAATTTCTAGTTCAGTATCTTTACCTGCCAGTTCCAGAGGCTTGAATGAGCCCAATACCGAGGAATGGTCACATCTCCAATTTGGAGTTGAGGATTTGCATTTCCTGCAATGCCATAGTGCACAATACCGTTGACACGAAATAGACTGAGAAGTAATTGTGTTGTTATACCTGCATTTAGCTGTTCCGACAAGAAACAAAGAAGAATGAAGTTGTTGGATTTGCAACTTGGGCAAGCTCACAAACTTAAACAAAAAGCAAGTATACATACCATACTCAAGCCAGTCAGGACTATGATAACCTTTTCTTCTCCTACCTTCCCCAACCTAAATCGTTTTCCTGTGGAATGAAAAATGCCCGGGTTCAGGTTATAAGTCTTTTTTTATTTTGATTACGAGCCGTATAAAATCCGATCGACTGTCGATTAAGATCAAAATTTTAATTTTTTTGAACTAATTAAATAAAATGATGTCATTTTGATTTATTCATACTTTATACATAAAATAAAATTTTAAAAAATATAATTTTTATTTTGATTGATTAGATCACTTTAAATCAAATTAAACTTAATTGTGAAATTTAATTCTAAATATAATTTAAAATTAAAATTTTATAAAATTAAAATTTAACATGAATACTAATCAAATAAATTTAATATATTAAGTTTGAATTCGAATGAAAAAATAATATTTCAAATACTACATTTTTATCCCATAGTTTTTGAGTCTTAATAAATGGCACAAGTAATAGGAAAATAATTTTATAAGATATTTGAAAATTTAAAATTTCCAAACAATAAGATGTAGCTAAGTTTTGGAGAATGATACAAAAAAAATATGCGTGTTTCCTAAATAGATTTCCATAATTTGTTTTTTTTTTCAAATAGACCCAATAACTCTGAACTGGGCAAAGGCAAAATAAATACTTGTTTAGAACGTATTTTTATAAAGAATAAAATGAGATAAAATAATAATACGGATCACAGGTTAAAATAAGAATAAACACTTGGTGTAATAATGGCATAATTATAATTACATTTATTTTGATCAAATTTCGTAATTAGTTGTAATTATCATTTATTTGCATATATGATTTTAACGTAATTTGTTTATATTTAAGTTAAAAGACTTCATTTATAAATAAATGTTAAATAAATTTGTAAAAAAAATAAATCCTTAAAATTTCATGCCTTTGTCGTTATACTTTCCCTTTATCTTTATTTTTTAAACTATTTCAACAAAGAAATTCTAATTTTAATATAATGAAATTATATGTTGATTAACCCATATTAACCAAAAAAAATATAACCAGGATCATGCACGCACTTTTCCTCTCCTCGATACTCTCCAGTAAAGAATGATGACATCTGAGATTTTCAACAATTCCGTGGAGAAGTATACACAATATGTCAACTTCAAGCACGATGAACAAACAATGATTCAACGAACAAAACCGCCAGTTATCTCCCAACATAGAAATGAACCATGAACTTGATGCATACCTGAGACGTCTATGTAGGGAAAGCTGTGATTAGCAACAAAACTTGGAGACTCGAGAAGTGGATTCATCTCAAAGGCATTTGGCACTATGATGCCCAAGTAAGGACCTTCATCATTTATACTTTTGATCTTTTTCATGGTATCTTCAGAAACTGAACCATTGGCTCTGTTACATCCAATCCCCACAAGGAGAACTGCAAGTGCCACCAACTCCATCCTGCATAAACGCTTCATGATTCTCTTTTCTTCAACCCTTCAATCCCAGCAAAATGTGATGCGTGTATATATGGAGATGTTATCGAGTTGCCTAACAAGAATGGTAGTTTTCAGTAAGACTTTTCTCCAATGGAAGATAAAGATGTAGCTTGTTAGGCATGACGTGGTCCTTGGAATAGATTGACTAGTCGATAATGGCTGGAAAGCGAGCCTTCTGTACGTGGGATTTGAATGGATGGTAATGTAACTTGACCCGTCAAAGAAACCAATGTCGGTCTAGCCGGGATCAGATTCAGACACGTCCATAATACTTTGGTATCGTACAAGAAAAGGTCTTTCTGGCATAGGAGCAGCCAACAGTTTGGATTAATTTTCAGAAAAACAAGGTTCTAAAAAGATTTTTTATTTTGTCAAAACTAAAAAGTGATTATTTAAGAATCTAAGGAACATTCTCTGATTTTTTCTCAAGGAAAAGTCTCACCATTTATCATAAAAAGAACTAGATGGTTTTGATAGTCGATTCAGGGACAAATGAGCTAATTATGTATAGTCGGTGATTTACTTGTAGAAATTCACCACTTTGCATTAGGTTCTATTTGTCAGGTCTTTCTGCTTATTTTGTTATGATGAAATCCTAACTCTCATAATGTTGCCAAGGATACTGGAAAAGAAATCAATGGAAGTTGTATTTGAATTGGTAACTTATAAAAAAATTTATATAGAGCATATAATTTTACAAATTATTATATACTTTAAATAAATTTTTTTTTTTGCTTACAAGGGAAGTCACAACTTAAGAAAAATAAAGCTATCGCCTGGCTCGGGGGTACACGGCCCCATGGTTGTCCCTGTGAAGGGACTCTAGAACTAGTATTGGAGGCTCCTGAAGGATGTGTAAGCCTGGACTGGTGAGGGCGGCTAGGGCAGCCAGGGTATCGGCACACTGATTCCCTTCTCGATGTACGTGCTGAAGTTGCACCTCCCAATCCCGTAGGAGTAAGCCACGAGTACCTGCCAACAGAAAATTATTTTCATTAAGGCCTGTAGTAGAAGAGGATAGAAGGTTAAGAACTTCTAAGGAGTCCACTTCGAGTAAAAGCCTGCGATACCCCATTGCCCAAGCGAAGGTGAGGCCTAAGTGGACCCCCTAGAGTTCGGCCATAAGGGGAGAGTTTCTTCCAATGCGATGTAGAAACCCGCTGCACCATTGTCCGTGCCAATCATGGATTAAGCCACCAGCTGCGGCCCTAGCCGATGTCGGCTTAACCGCTCCGTCAGTGTTCAACTTAACCCAATTTTTCAGTGGCTTAGACCACGCCACTGGACTACCCACCGATAAGCTCTGAGCTGAAAGAATGCTACTCTCAATTGTCCTCGCCTTGACTATCCATTTCACAAACTCCTTCACTGCTCTTGCACCATCCTCTGGCCAAACGAAGTCTGCATCAAAGATACTTTTGTTTCGTCAATGCCAAAGCATCCAGCAAGCGACACCAAAAAGAGTAGCCCAATCCTCGTGGGTATCTGGAGAGTGTCTCAGAAGATTAGATTGTACCCAGGTCTCCAGGTCCGGACGGAAAAATTCCGCTGTAACTACATCCGAGGGAAATGTGCGCCAGAAGGCCCACACTCTCGGGCAATCCCTGATGGCGTGAAGGGTAGACTCGTCCTGGCCACAAGTGGGGCAACTGCTGTCTGTCGCAATGTGACGTGCTACCCGGCGCTGATTAGTTAGGAGTTTGTTCTTGGTCATTAACCAAAGAAATGAGCGGATCCTCTGAGGCCTCCCCCACTTCCAAATAAGGTCCCAGTGAACTGGAGAACTACCCCAGGAATATCCTTCAATTAACGCATAGGCGGAAGCCGCCGTAACCTTCCCATATTCAGTGTGAGCCCATCTCAAGGTGTCTGCCCTGGAATCCTCGGGATTGAGGGAGGTCTCTACAATGTCTATGCAAACCGTGATCGGGAAGTAGGGTTGGAATAAATTCCATTGCCAGGTTCCATCTGCATTGATCAAATTCGCGACTTTAGTGAACAGTAGGTGTTCAGGAACGGGGTGGTGGCCACCGCAATAAGAGGACCCCACTCTGTCAGCCAATTATCTGTCCAAAAGGATATATGCTGCCCGTTGCCCAGCTGCCAACGGATTCCTTAGCACACGAAACGCTAATTAGTCGAGATTCCTTGCCAGAAACTCGAGGCCCCTAGTCTATCGATCGAAGGAGGTATATAAAACGGGCCCATGCGGTATTTAGCCCTTAAGGTTCAGACCCAGAAGGCGTTGGGTTTGGTAAGTAGCGCCCACCCCATCTTAGTAAGCAAGGCATCGTTCATAGACCTGATCTTTCGAAGACCTAAACCAGGGATATTTTCCGGTGTTCGTGTGTGGATCCCCATATGAAGTTGCGCATGATACGCTCCAAATCATCACAAAGGCCTCTTGGTAGACGAACTGTTTGCATCATGAAAATAGGGAGGGCTGAGATCACTAACTGAGTCAGAGTGACCCAACCCGCTAATGACAGATTCTTAACATGCCAACCGGTGAGTTTCTGCTGCGCCGTATCGAGAATATGCTGATATGTGCTGTGCGTGGATCACTTATGGAGCAAAGGCACGCCCATATACTTACTCAGATTAGTGGTGCTGGAAACGCGTAAAGCTTGACTAAGACGTCTGGCTGTGGCCAGGGGAACGTTCTTGGAGAAACAAATTTTCGTTTTGTCCTTGTTAACCTGTTGCCCCGAAGCTGTGCAGAAGACCTCCAGTGTTTGTGCGAGAACTTGCGTTTGTGTATCCGTCGCTTCCGCGAAAAGGATTAAATCATTTGCAAAAAAGAGGTGAGAAGGCCCTGAAACGCTCAATTTTAATGGGTGCCACCAACCCATTCTCACTTCTCTCTCAATAAGATGGCCCAGGCGCTCCATACACAGGACAAACAGGTAAGGCGACAACGGATCGCCTTGTCGGAGTCCTCTAGACGGGTTGAAGGGATCTAATAATGTGCCCTGCCAAGTCACTTGCATGGTCACGGTCGTAACACACTTCATAATGACCCAGATCAGTTGTTCCGGAAAGCCGATATCTGCCAAAGTGTTGTGAATAAAATCCCATTAGAGTCGGTCATAGGCCTTTTCTATGTCCACTTTGATCGCAAAGTAACCATTCCTTCCTTTCATCTTACACATTGAGTGGCGCGCTTCTTGGGCTATGATCATATTATCGGTTATGTGACGGCCCGGGATAAAACTGCACTAATTTTCTACGACAAGCAGATCTAGGTGGGGCTTTAAGCGATTAAAAATGACTTTGGAGAGAAGTTTATAAGTCACTGTATAAAGACTAATTGGCCGAAACTGGGTGATATGTGTCGGAGATGGGTTTTTGGGGATAAGGACCAGAATGGTCTGATTTAGCTCTTGTTCCCATCGTTCCTGGCGGAACACTGACCGGATATATTCTGTCACTCTGGGGCCGATCCGCCCCCATTGCTTTTGAAAGAATAAGGCGTTGTATCCATCGATCCCAGGAGCTTTATTCTGGTTCATTCCAAAAACTGCTTCTTTGACTTCATTAGGGTGGATCAGATGTGCTAAACCTCGAAGGCTATCCATGGAAAGGGAGGGGAAGGTACCGGTAAGCGGGAAACTGGGCAGAGTGTTGGGTGCTTGAATATATAGGTGAAAAAAATAGTCACTCACTAACTGGCATAACTGCCCCTGGTCGGTTAGGACGGTTCCTTGGTCATCCGTGAGCCGCTTGATCCGTAATTTCTTGCGTTTGGTGAGGGTGAGAGTGTGATAGTATTAGGTATTTCTGTCCCTCTGCGATATCCAATCACACCGGGCTTTTTGGTGCCAATAAATTTCTTCTTCACTTAGCACGTGCAACAGTTCCCCACTCAATTGATCCTCCAGATCGAGCAAAGGTTCGAAAGTGTCATCAGTCAGGGCTCGATGGATACCTTGTAAGCTTGCCAAAAATAGTTTTTTCCTCTGAAAAATATTTCCAAAATGCGACTGATTCCATCGAATAAGGTGGTGGGAAAGATGGTTAAGAGCGTGACTGACCAACTCCGCATCCGGGAGCCAATGATCCATGGCTACTTGGTCAAAATCGGGATGCGTTAACCACGCATTTTGGAATCGAAATGGTGGGGGTCCTATATTTCGAGAAATGGGCGGAGTGAGTTGAAGCAACATAGGACGATGGTCAGAGCCTAAGAACGGTAAATGGTAATTCATCGTTTGCAGGAATGTATGTAACTACTCTGAAGACCCAAACACACGGTCTAATCGTGCCTGCACCAGTCCCTTTCTCCACGTAAATTTGGATCCAACATACCCCATGTCATGCAATCTACTATCCTGAACCCAGTTTTGAAAGTAAGAGTTCACTGTCCTCGTAGTCTTGGACCCACCTCGTTTATCTGTACTCATCAATTTGGCAGTAAAGTCTCCTCTGATAATCCATAGTTTGTTGACAGATCGACCTACCCAATCTAGTGCTGGCCAAAGGAGGTTTTGTGTAGCTAGTTGGCGACTAGCGTAGACGGCGGCAAAATCGAACGAGGAAGAAGCATACTCAACAGTGGTATGAATAAATTGGCGGTGAGCTAAGACTATCGAGATATGAACATCAGCCCTTCATAAGAACCAGCGCCCTCCCGAAAAACCAACCGCCTCGACTCTAAACAAGTAATCAAACCCTAATGCCCGGATGACGTCGCGGGCACGATCTCCACTAATACGGGTTTCCAGTAGTACCAGGATTCCCGGTGTATAACTCTTCAGATAGTTACGCAAAATCATTAAGAATCTAGTCCCCCCGACCCCCTGACAATTCCATATAAGGATCGACATAATAATAATTAATTAATGATTGTACCTCCCGTAGGGGCGTCTGGGAAACTAGCGCCCAAGGAGTGCAGTGCCTGCTCCGTCTGGGGCCTGCTCTGCGGCTGGACCTCCATTAGAGTGGTTCCGTCAGTTATTGTTGGGGGATCTGTATTGAGATTGCTGCCCCTCGAGTCTATATGAGGGACGGGTCCCTCGACTCCATCCTTGAGGTGGAGTTGCGTTTCTCGGTCGACTTCGCGGGCCACCAATATCTGACTATCGCACACCATTTCCGTATATGAGGAGATCTCAATTGCAATATTGGTGGCCTCCCTTGTAAGTTGTATTTGGATTGGGGGTTGTAAAACCGATCGCACTTCTTAGGTGGAACTGTAACGGGAACTTTCGCACCGGATTAATTGGGCTTGGCCTAGCGTTTTGCCTCTAGTCCCTTTCTTTGGCATTGGGGTAAGGCCCTTAGAAGTGAAGATAGGCCCAGGGGTATGGCATCCAATTGGTTGGGACATCGGGATTTTTTGCCCCTGGCCTGTCAGACGTTCAGGTGGTGGGGCCTCCACTACAGTTGCATTGACTGGCTCCAACAGGTTCGTGCCCTCCAGAAGTGTGAAACGGGAATCTGTCAGATGATTGGACCGCTTGAGGCTGCGTGATGGAACGTGACGTTGGGAGGAAGGTTGCGCTTTCTGTGGGAGACGGTGTGTAGCTGGTCTGGCTCTACGCTGGACTTGTACCCATGCACCATAGCCGTTGGACTTCCCGACCGTTGGCGCTGCTCCTGACTCCGTGAGACCTGGTGCAATAGCGCCTATCCCCGCCTCCTCCCGTGGTGGACAGTTAGATGGCACCGAAGGTGGCGCCGCATCACACTGGCGCTGTGGACATGCCGTTGTCTCGTGTCCAACGATTCCACAGTCGTAGCATATCTGGGGTAGGCCCTCGTAGACGACTTGCAGTACCTCACCGTCAAGCACCACCTTGGTTGTTAAAGGCTAGTGGAGGTCGATGTCCACTGCTATGCGCGCATACCGTCCGCGGTGGGTGAGCCGTGTGGGTTCATCGATTTTCACAGTCTTGCCGACAATGTTGCCCAATGCCGTTAGAATATCCGAGTGGTAGCAAGCGATAGGTAGATCCGGTATTCGTATCCAAGTGACCGCACGGAGGGCCTGGCCGTGTTTCGGGGGGAACGTCGGCTCCCAGTGCTGTACCGACAACGTCTGGCCAAATATGATACATGGCCCATCCGTTAATGCATGTAGGTAATCGTCCTCGTCCAAAAACCTCACTAGGTAGAATTCGTGTTCCAAATCCAAGATTTTGAGGGGGCCCTTAGGTTTCCATAGAGTTCGCAGACGGGAGCTCAATGTTTGGAACCCAATACGATGTCCCAAGAGCTTGACGATCACCGTGTTCTGCCATTGGTTATCGAGTTTGTCTTTGAAGGTTTGAGATAGGATCAGCTCACCCCCAAGTTTAGTTGACAGTGGTATGATGTCCCCCTCCTCAGGATCGATGGGGCTTTCTGTTGGCCAGGGTGATTGGCAACTGCTGCAGTGTATGTCATCGGGGGACTGGTCGTCATATTATCCTCTCGCTTTCGCGTTCATCCCCGTTTGGCCAGGTTCCCCTCCTGCTCGAGGGTCGCCATAATCGTGTCACTGTGCAGATGAGATCTGCTGCTAGTGCGAGATAAAGAAACTATTGATCAAGGTAGAAGGCAATGAGCAAGACTAGGTTGTAAAAGCATGCAGAACGTAAGAAATCTCTCTCAATAGTCGAGCGTTAGCAACTCTCTGAGACACTCTCTCACCTCACAAAAAGCTTTGTTTTGGAAATTTTCACTTTAAATAAATTTTATTAACATAAAATTTAAATTTCTAAATTTAGTTCATTCTCAATGAATCTTCAGTAAAAAAATAAAAAATACGAAAATCTTTCTTGACTAATAAAAGTAAAAATACATTTCTAACTCAAAATCAAATCTATTTGATGACTAAAATTTGTTATCACTAAGAATATAGTTTATTTTTTAATGTTTAAGTGTGGAAAATGGGCTAATTGGACAGGCCTCAGTTTAAGCAATTCATTATTGAAAATTATTTAGGACACCTCCAACAAACGCTTCTGTAGACTACCCATTAGGAGATTCAGATCATTTTGCAAAAAGAACAAGGACTATGGGTATTTCTAATGAGGTGCATGTTTTCTTCTCACTGATTTGATTATGGACTCCTGTTGCCATGCTTTAAGGCGTTATCTTACAAATTTATATTTATCATTTTTTCAGGTAAAATTGCGAGTCAATGTGCGGCCTGTATCATTTTCTGGATATGGTCATAGGCAGGCTTTTAGTGCACCTGATGACTTGCCAAAAACTTAGTGTGCACCTTGAATCAAGGTCATCTCTTGCGAGCATGGATTTTCATCCAGTCCAACAGACTCTTCTTCTAGGTAATTTATATTTCATTTGGTTGATATCATGTATCTTCTGATCCATCCTATCCAGAAATTCACTTGTGAGTTTCCGTTAATGCTCTTGCTACAGTTGGTGCCAATGTGGGTGACATTGGGCTGTGGGAGGTCGGTTCCAGAGAACGTATGTAGATCCATAGAATATCACAGAAATACAATCCACATGGTTTGGATCTTTTTTTTCATTCTTTTTGCATAATGGAAGTTCATATGTTAGAAAGAATTTTCACGAATATAATGGTACGTGAATCTCCTCAAGATGCATGAGAGAACCTTAAAGAAGAATTTTGACGGCAACATTTAAAACTAAGATGATGCAAAATTTACATCTCAAAAGAGAATTTGAGATCTCAAAAATGAAGAATTATGAGAGTGTCACGAAATATGAGAGCAAACTTATGTCCACTGTCAATCAAATCAAGTTATTTGGTGAATAGCTTCCTACTCAAAGAGTTGTAGACAAGTTTCTTGTGACGTTTCCCGAAAGGTGCAAGTCAAAATTTTCATCATTTTAAATTATTAAAGATCTATCAAATATAATCTTTGTAGAGTTATTAAACGCTCTTCTAGTTGTGAACCAAAGAAGAATAATGAGGAATGGAGAAAATGGTGATAAGGTCGAAGGAACATACATGGTTAAGACTTCCTCTTCAAGGGGTAAAAGTAAAATTATCTAATATACAAATTGTAAAAAGCCTAACTATGAAGAGATTGTTGGCATAAGGGAAAATCGTAGTGCTTCAAGTGCAAGAAGTTTGGGCACTTACAAAAAGACTGCAGATTTCAAAATGAAGAAGAAACAATCATAGTACAAGTGTCACAAGAAGAAACTCTTTTTTAGAGTTGTTAGTGAGAAGTGTGCATGGAGAAATGTGCTTCAATACCTGAAAGTTGGTAATAATGTGCATTAACAAATTTGAAGGCGGTGATAAGAAGTGCATTACATTAGGAGAGAAGTACTCCATCCATGAAATTTTGAAGCAAGGGTATTGTTAGCAAGTGCTTCAAAATAATTAAATTAATTTATTTTCTTAGTTCTTATTTTCTACCATTATGATGTTAGTGTTGATTTATGCCCTATAGCCAATCACTTTGGTTGTAGTTTAGTGACAAATTATTTAAAGACATTATTTATCTTGTACATGTTTAGAAGTATATGATAAAGTTCATGGAATAATTGTACATTGCAAATGAAATTATAATGAGATTATAATTATAAGATTCATATTGCATTTATGTATTATTCCTAAATATTCCTAGTCATTGTTCTATTAAGATTGGATATTAATAGAACGCAAAAAACTAGCACACTTTTTTTTTCCTTATGAAGGAAGTAGTTAATCTCATAGGCTAAAGTATAGAGATACTTAAACAAACGTATGAGTGCTTGCTAGATAACAAGTTTACTGAACAGACCCGTTATGAGAATTCCTTTTAGAACATTACTTGTATGTCTATGGAATTCTCATTGTGATGATTATATAAGTGATCCTTTGACTTGAGGTTATCAAAGTTATCTTGTATGGGGATTACTATGTTTTGATACTACTGATGATCTATTTAATCATAGGTCGTTTAATCGATAGATATTGGATGTAGCATGAACTATATGGAGATAGTTGAGTGATCAAGATAGGATTCATCACCCTAAAGTAATTAGGGAAAATGTTCCATTGTTCTCGATTAGGATTGATTCGAGAAATCCTTGGCCAAGGTGAAATGACGTTTTATAAACAGTTTACAAATGTCAATAATTGAATCAATAGCTAATGGAAGAGAACTAATATGATTAGAATCAAAATAGAGTAGACATTAATTTCATGCTCTATGTCTAATCGGAACATTGTATGATGAAAGGATTGAATTATACGGAAAAATTATGCGTGGAAAGGTTAATCAAAACTACTTTGACATTCCTAAATATTTGCATGGTCATGATGTATTGCTAGACGCCAATCTTAATATGTGATTATAAATTATTTAATTAAATAATTAAAGATAAATTAAAAGTGAAAACGATCTAGAAGAGGGGTTGAATAGATCTTTGAAATTTTTCACAAAGTACTACAAAATAAAGAATTAAAAATACACAAGACAAACAAAAATAAATTGAAATATAACAGAGTAGGGAAGAGAGGCAAACATAATATTTATACAGGTTCGGTGCGAAGACCTACGTCCTCTACCTAAGCTCCCACTTAGGATTTTTTCAAAGTTCTTTACTACAAATTTTTTAGTTCAGTGTGAACTCTTCCAATCAACTTGACTTCCGACTCAAGATACACCTTACAGTTGATTTGTTTTCCCGGCACAAATCCTACCTCCCAAGTGATTCTTCTCTAATCATTCAACTCATAAGAATATCAATGATAGTAATGAAGTAATAAAGCTCAGTACAGCTGAATATAATTAGAATATGCTAAGAAGCAAATTGAGAGCAATGTGAGGATAATTTTGAACTATAGCAAGTATGCTTCACTTTGGACTTGTGTAATCAACCCTCTAAACTGATGACCTTTATTTGACGGCTTCAAGACGTTTATGAACATTGTAGAACTCTCCTAGCCGTTGTATAAAGATTTGCTCCCGTTTGAAATCATTTGGCAAATTCAAACTTTGTTCAGATGTAACTGATAGTCGACTAGTCGGTGTGTAATAGTCGACTAGTACATTATAGTCAACTTGTCTTCAAGAATTAGTCAGCTAGCACAAACGTTTTTCATGAATTTTTCAGCTCCGCTCTTCGAATAGTCGACTAGTCCATCTATCCAACTGACAGGTCTGATTGACTAATATGATGATAGTCGGCTGGTCCATTTATCCAACTGATAGGTCTGATTGATGATAGTCGACTTGCAACAAGATAGTCGACTTGTCCAGTTCTCCAACGAACAGATCTCATAAAATCTCCAATCTTTGATTGTTGAGATACATATTTGAATTCTTCAAGCAAGATCTTCTCATGACT
>JANQBM010133719.1:0-25256 GCA_025594535.1 Erythroxylum domingense | reverse complement strand
TCATCTTCACTTGATTCTTGATCAGATTCACTGGTATCATCATTCTTGACTTCTTCTATCTTTAATGCTTTTGACAAGGAGCTTCTATTTCTCTAAGTCTTGTGATTTTTTTGACCAGCCTTTAATGCTATAGATTTGTCTCTTTTAGGTTTGTCTTCAGCATCAAGCTCTACTTCATGTATCTTCAAAGAACCAAGCAATTTATCTAGCTTTAGTTTACTCAAGTCTTTGGCTTCTTGTATTGCAATGACTTTGGGTCTCCATCTTTTCGGTAGACTTATGAGAATCTTCCTCATATGATCTTTATTATCGTAGATTCTCCCAAGATCTTTAAGTCCATTGACGATAGTTTGAAATCGTCCAAACATTTGATCAATAGTCTCATCTTCTTTCATTTCAAACAGCTCATACTGATGTACAAGAATACTGATCTTGGACTCTTTCAGTTGGTTGTGCCTTCATGTGCGATGGATAGAGTGTCCCACAACTCCTTCGCAGTTTCGCATCCATGAACTTTGTCATACTCACTTCTGCTTAAGGCACAACTAAAAAAGAACTTCACCTTTGAATTTAGTTAAAATCTGGCTTTGTGATCAACTGACCATCTGTTTCGAGGAATGATATTTCCTTCATCATCTACTGGTACATACGGTCCATTCTCGATGATATCCTAAAGATCAATTTGTGTGGATTATATGAAGAGCCGTATCCTGTCCTTCCAATAATGATAATCTTCTCCATTTAACGCAGGAGGTCTTGTGACGGAGGCACCTTCAGCTATAAAAACATGTGATTCAGCCATGGATCTTTGTCCTCACTTTGTAAAGGTAGTTTTTGGAAACTGAGCTCTGATACCAATTGAAGTAAATCACACGTTAATATATAAATTACGTACAAGATATGATCTACACAAGAAGGGAGGTTGAATTATGTATTCTTTTCGCGAAATACAAAATCTTTAATATTTCTGATAAGAACTTCTCTAAATTGTTAAAAGACTATCACAAAATTGTTATCTAGTTAAATCGCAAATAACTTCTATATACATGTTTTAAAAAAAAACTAAGTTGAGAGATAAAAGATAGACACTGTAATTTTATAATGGCTCACACCAAACCGTAAGCTACGTCCATTCCTCAGAATTGGTCTGAGTATTCGCTATACTTCAACAAATTACAAGTATTCTTTCTTTCTTCTCGAGCCTCTTCAGGTCTCTTACACCAAGTATCTTAGCCTCTCTAGTCTCTTAGCCTTTTCTTTTTCTCACTAGAAAGATATCGTGAGCTATTGTTACAGTAGTTTAGCTTTCTAGTATCACACTACAAAAATTTTTCTCTCCTAAGTATACACTTGAACGCTTAAAAGTTGTAGGATCAAAAGTTTCTCAAAAAGTTATAATGATGCAAAAGATATTCAGTCTTCGACTGTGACTCGTATTTATAGTCTAAGTCTCCAACTGCTTTTTTGAATCTTAATAATCGCTTCTTGATTCTTAACAATCGCTATTTAGTTGAGTTCTATAACTAACTCCAACTAACTAATTGTTCGACATTCTAGGGTATCTTCTGCTTTGTATCGTCTGTGTTTTATTCTGTGTCTTTACTTCTTCTGTGTTTCTACTTCTTCTATGCTTTTCTTCTATGTCTTTACTTTTTCTGTGTCTCGCTTCTTCTGTATCTCGCTTCTTCTGTGTCTCGCTTCTTTTGTATGTTTGCGCTTCTTCTGTATTCTTCTACTTCTTCTGTACTTTGTACTTCTTCTGCGTCTCGCTTCTTCTGTATCTCACTTCTTCTGTATTCTTCTACTTTTTCTATACTTTGTTTCTTCTGTACTTTTACTTTTTCTTTATGTTTGTGCTTCTTCTGTATTCTTCTACTTCTTCTATCTTCTGTGTATCACTTCTTCTGTGTCTCGCTTCTTATGTGTTTCATTTCTTCTGTGTCTCGCTTCTTCTTTATTTCACTTCTTCTGTACACTTAACCCAATCAACAAACTAGTTCATTTATTTCTAGCATTATTATTATTCGATTGTCATCAAAATTAATTATCGTAAAGTCCTCCTGACTTAACATTTATAACCTAATTACTAATTAGACTATGAATTCTTCTTAATATTTCCTTAACTAAATTCATTTTTAACTTATCAATCCTCCGATTAGATGGCTTAAACGTAGTAAAAATTTTGATAACTTAAGTTATTCAAAACTATGATATTTTGATCTTAAATGTCTTGAATTTATAGACCAAAACATCATTGTTAAATATTACAATAAAATCATGTTTCTAGAAGCGGAGTACAATATTAGAATTAGGTACAGTTATAAGTTTGTTCAACCCTTTTATAAAATAACATGAAGTTGTTTCAAAATTTTATTGCTTATGTTTTGGTGTCAATCTGGAATTCGGACTTGTTGGGAAGGAATTGTGGGAGGAATTGTCCTAGAATTTGTACCTAACTTCTTATTGACAATATAAGTGGACTTCTATAAACTTAGAAAATGGAGTTCTAAGCTACCAAAAATGCTAAAATATGTTGAAGTGAGATCCAAAGTAAAGAAAGTAATTGATTGTAACAAAAAAGAATCGCAAACTATAAAAGAGATATGAAATAATAAAGATGAATTCACAATGTAAAGAAGGATTTTTTAGGTAGACTAATTGTACTTCTTGGAGATTCGTTTTGTTATGTTGAATATTTTGATTGAAGTTGTGTCCTCCTTTTCATCCAAGTGATGGGGAATTTATAATCATCTCTTTCTTAAGCAATTTTTTGCTATAACCACCACATCCCTACATTTTAGCTAACTAACTGTCACTATCTCCTTATCTTCCACATTCAAAACTTCTTATAACTACTCAACTTCTTTGGATCACTTGACCATGTTCTTATTAATTGTTTACAACCATTGCTTAACTTCCTCATTCTAGACTTTCATAAATTCAACATATTTTTCCCATATTCCTAGTTTTTTTTATTGCCAACGAATTCTATAGCTAAACATATACTTAGTTTCTATTTCTGGGCTACTTTATTTATTTGTTGAATTGCTTCTTTAGTTAAATAGGCTAAATTATTTTAAGCTATTGACAATTATCAACATATGACATAAAAATCCTCTTATTATTCTATAAATTGGGTTTACAAGAACTAGAAGGAATTTAGAATTAAAGCCTAGGACGTCATCATGAGGATCTTCCTAAATCCAAAACAATCTTTTACATATAGAGAGAGTAAGGCCCAAAGATCATATCTAGATCTTTCAAGTTTGAAATCCCTGCCTTTCCATTTATTACGAAAGATAAAAATCTCTTTTATTTAAATTTCAAAACACTTGCTATTCCTTTAAGATTTGACCTTTTTCATTATAAATTCTTCTCATTGCTTCTTCCTTTTTCATCTCAATTTTCAAACAATCTCTTTCCTATACTTTGACTTCTATTTGCAAATTCACTCAAACTTTTCTACGACTATAGCTTCCACTCATCTCGTATCTTCCTACACTTCAACGGAGTTTACTGAACTGAATGTTACATATATATGTCTTTAATTCCTATAATTTCTTCCAAAATTCTTTCAGTTTCTTTAAATTTACTTTGTCACTTAGGGTGTAAAGCTTAAAGTGGTCTTTATTCTGGCTAAGCCTTTTCTAAACTTCATAAAAATTAGGTAAAGAAATTATTACTCTAAATCTTCTTTTTGACTACTTATTCTAGCATTTGAATTCCTTTTTTAGCATTGTAAAAGGATTTTCCAATTTTGATCATCAACACAACCTACCTTTTACCATTAGAATTCCTTCACTTGTTGATTCTTCTCACTCATCCCTACCCTATTTGGAAGAAGTAAGTAAATCGAACTTCCCTATAAAATTCGCCCTATTTCAAGTTGCTGAATCCTTAAAAATGTGGCAAAAAAATATAGATCAATGGGATAAGTGGGTGGATAGGTATAATCCTTAAAAATGTGGTAAAAAAATGTAGACTAGTGTAATAAGTGGGTGGATAGGTATAACTTTCATCTCATTCAACCTGGAAGAAATAGTGCCTTCTATAGTTAATAGCTCTTTTAGGAATTCCATGTATCATCAATCCAACTTTATATATACTATTTTGAAATTTTGGAGTCATTCATGTAACTCCTTTATATTTCCTTTTAGTCTTGCTTCAATCTTATTGAAAGATGTTTTCTTTCTTACTGGATTGTTTGTCAACGAGGAAGATTTTGTTTGTTTGGTTGAGGAGACCCCTGGTTTAAACCTTGATGCTTTTAAGTGTCTTCTTACTTAGAGTTGATAAATAGTTATGTTTCTTTTAAAAAATATAATTTTAAAGAAGAACATATCAAGTTCATTTAGGTTCTATTAAACCAATTTATTTTGTGTCGTATTAACAACAAATCCAATTTGGGAATTCCTTCCTTTTTGTAGAAAAATGGCTTCTGGTAAGTTATTTGCTATAACTTCTTTTTTTTTTAGTCTTGCTTTGTAATGCTTTAACTCATGTGTGTGGTTTATTCAACTTTGGACATTTACCTAATTCCTGAACTTAGGGAAAAAAAAGTTCTACCTTTCTTTGACTCTAGGTTTCCTAATTTTCTTGATCTTTTTCTATCCACTAGTTTCTATTGCAAGCCTCCTAAAGACATCTTCAATGTTTTGCTATCTCTGAAGTCTAAGTCCATAGATCAGTTGAACCCTTTCAAATACTTCTCCTAAAAGACCCTACTGACTTAGAATTTTCAAATCTATTAAACCATCTTATTTGAATATGTATTAAAAATTTTACTTGTTTATTTCAATCTTAGAACTTTTGTTATTGGTGGTAATAAAGATTTAGAACCGGGTCTTTTTATTACAACCTTGTCTTTTAAAGTATACTTCCCTTACCTCTAGAGTTGGCAACTTGACGTTTCACTGGGAATTCCTCCTAATATTCATTTTTTGGATTACTCAATGGGAATCTCTTTTGAGGTAAGTTCTATTAATGATAAGTTCTTTTGATAAATTTATGACAACTATCGTATTATAAGTACAAGACCTTTATTGCTATTATTGTTGACATGGAAGCTTACAACTCTTGGTGGTTAAAAAGCTTTCAGAGTTTAGTACCTCATTTAGATTTTGCCTTTCTTATAAGTATTCCCTCTTATTTAACTATTTTTAGCTGTTTAACATTTATTCCTAACTCCTATCATTACAAATTTTAAAATCTTGCACGCTAAGAGTAGAAAAAAACTAAGCCTAGCTCCAAAAAAGAAGTGGCTCCAAATCTTATTCCCAAAAGAAAGCTAAAAGAGAAGTCTCAAGTGGCTTCTAGTTCTAAGAAAGTTTAAACTCCGATCCCAAAATGTTCTGCTAGGAAGTCTACTAACTTTTCTATTAAATTGCTTGAAGAAATTAAGACCACATGAACCTGCGACTAAAGATAACTTTCATATAGAAGGGACTTCTTTTACTTTTGAAAAGGTTGTGGAGGACATTAATGATGGTATGAAACTTCCTTTTATTGCTTTTACCTTTCTTTCCACTACAAGTCCACTATTTATCTTCATTTTGTAAATGACACAATGTTATACCTCTCGGCTCCTTCCCTTACTCCTGAGTTGGAATCTAGACAAACCACAAACTCCCCTAAGTTGAAGAGCACCAAGGTTACTTCCTTAGAGGAAAAACAAGAATTCCTTTATTATAGATGCTAATACACTAGCCTTTTAATAAAGTCTTTTATGTCTTGTAGGCAAAAGATGTCTAGACCACAGTAGTGACTTCAAAAAAATTCTTTAACTTGAGTTTGCTAGATATCTCTCAGAATATTCCCTCTAATACTGCACCAACAATAAATTATGAGGAACTATCAAAAGTAAAGGAGTCTTTAAGACTCCCTACACAAAAAGATATATAGTTCTTGACTGAGATTTAGTGCACTTCTTTGCTAGTCAAAATAAATTAGACCTACTACTATAGCAGTGGTGAATCTAAGTCGATCCCACAAAGAGTATGTGTAAAGTTATTGAAAATAAATAATTGGTATTTAGGTTTAGGGGATTTTGATTTTAAAAATAAGAAAATAAAATAAAGCTAAACTAACTAACGAAAGCAATTTAAAGAAAACATGTAAAAAAATGATAAAAGGGGGATATTTAGCACGGATCTGATTTTTTGGTTCAATCTTGACCTACAGCTTCATTAAACATATTTCAATGATTGTCCTTTTCAAACATCTCCTAGCAACTATTAATTGTAGGCTAATAATTAACTTGAGTTTTCCCATAGGTAGTGGTTAATTAAGATACAATCATTAATTAAACCTAACCAATGAATAACCTAGGATATGATCTCTAGATTCAATTGGGTAGTAGCATTAGGAATTAGGAAATTTGATTAATTAAGGCAATAGCCACATATGATGCATCATTTAACCTAGGTTATGTTATCCTTAATGATTGTGAACCATTAGTTGCTACAAATGAATTTCAACATAATAATTACATATTATATTGAATATTTTAGCAATAGGTTTGTAATAAAACGATCAAATGAACACATTAAAATTATCATTTCACAATACCCAATGGGTTCATAGATAAATAATCGAACTATAATGATAACTGTGACACCCCGTTCCCATCCAACACATGCCCTTACATCCTTCGGACATTCTAACACATGCCTGACAGAAGTGTGCACCAACTAGTTTTCTTTCACATAACCTATGGCATCATAATTTGAAACCATAAATGTCATAATAATTAAACTCCAAATTCCTCATTTCATTTTATAAACAATATGTACATTGTAGCTTTTCAAAGTCATCATATTTGTACAATGTTCATAACCTATCAAAGTCTACAGATCTATCTATAAAACATGTTACACACATGAGGAATTATACAAAAATTTAATCTAAGTCTTTCAGTCCAGTTGACCGACCTTTGAGCCATGACTTCAGTCCAAAAGTAGTACTAGATCTCTTCTAAGCTATCTTAGAAGCTATGTCGTCACACTCTAACCTGAAAAGTTAACGTTGCAATTTGATTGAGTTTTGCGAACTCAGTTGAGGGATGTTTCACCTATACCACATAACACATCAATTAAATCAATCATATAAGTCACATAATTCACATTATTTCATTTATTAATAAAAAGCATCACAATGCATGTTTTACACAATTTTCACATTTCTCATTCAATATAATTCGATATTACATTGCAATCATTCAAACATATATATAGATATCATGTGTATTTGCAATGTTCATGTGTTTCACGTTCATTTATTTCGTTGTTATGACCGAGTTCTATTTTCACTGTCCCGTATCTATTGTGGATACCAGGCTCATTAATACTGTCCCTTATCCGTTGGGGATACAGGGATCATTTTACTTAGTGAGCCTTTGGCTCTTAACAAAGTCTATACTTTAGGCTCTTTTTCACTAGTAATTATGATCATAACTGCCTTTACGTTTCAAGTAGTTATGTAAGTAAATGCATCATGCATATTCAATGATTACACTCATTCAGTCACATTCACAATTTTTCTTATTCACATTTTTCATTAAACTTTTAATTTAGCATTCAACATTAAAGTTGAGAACAAATAGTCAGTCATATTCACATTCAAGTAGCACTTCTAATACAATCCCAAATATAGAACTCCTCACATAATCAATTGTCCGGAATCAACACAATCACATTCACATAATAATTCAATACAAAATGTAAACAAATAATAATTCAACGTGAGACCATCTTAGGTTACTCACAGTTTACTCTCGTTAGCTTATTGCCTAGAAGTCCCAGCAACGTCTGGAAGCGGTCGCTCAATATGCTCTTCTATAATATGCAAACATATACATTTAGCATTACTACTTTGCACATTCATATGAATACTCTATCATAAGCACATGTATATATGTCATGTACAATGCATGTTCAATGAGAAATTCTCGGGTATATTTCCTTAATACACATCTCAAAAATCAACTAATAACACCTTTTAATCATTCTTTAATCTCTAATATCCTTCACTCATTTTAATCAATTCATTCACCATCCATTAGGTTCATTCAAGATTTCATTCAAGCCTATATACCTCATATCGGAACACCCTAGTATTGATTTGATCATATAACAATCAAAGGACAACTCTTTACCTCCATAAGTCTGGCCACAATTGTGGTATCCCTGCCACGATCGTGATAGAAACTTATCCTAGCCAAGCCATGATAGTAGGGAAGGGCTGTGATTGTGACAGAAACGATTTCTGTCAGGCCACGATCATGGGTTGAGGGCCATGATCGTGCCCTATCTTATCTTCCTTCTTTCTCTCGAATTCAACAGGACAACTTTTTTTATCAGTTTTGTATGAACATTTTGACCTAGACGATGAGGTATTTAGACAACACTATCTTCTAAACAAATGTTGATCTATGTTTTAAATTTCTAAGGAAATCAAAATCATGCAATTTTGTTTAGTATTATAGACGTTATACCTAAAATACCACAGACTGTTCTTATACCATGATAATTCACAGTTCTAAACTTCAATCCAAAATTCAAGACCCTTAGATAACGAATTAAAATTCACGTCCTTCAGGAACATTATAGCCATATATCGCTATGTTAATCTAAATTAAATATCATTACATTTGGACACCTATAGATCAAGATATGGACAAAATACAGATGCATGTTCAGTGAAAGTACTTTGTCTAGCACATTCCAACATATATTTAACTTCATTATCACTTTACTTTATCTCAAACTATCATCCTACTTCTTCTCATTTCATGAATAACATTAACTCACTACCAATTAGAGTATGATATCTTTATTATTACATAACTCCCATGTTAAAATACATATGTTAAAACCCATGATCAATCATCAAATTTCTCATCATACATGTTCTATTTAACACTACCCATGAATATTAAAACTTAACTTACTTGCTTTATTCTTAGGTTTCTTCAAAAACATCAAGGAACCTTAATCCTCCATGATCACTATCATCAAATTTCTAGGGTTGATTAGGTTAGGTTTTTGAGAAAAGAAGAAGAAGACAACAGGATGAGGGTAGCAAAGAAAGGTAAGAATAAGGTTCACTTGGATGTAAAGATGAAGAGAATGTCATGGAGATGAGAACAAAATGAAGAAGATAAAGAGTGATTAACGAAAAGAAGAGAATAGAAAACAAGATACAAAGCAATTAAATGGTCTTCCATTTAATAAAGCAATCGTGGGTTTTAAGATATGGCTTGGTAAGTGACATTTGTCACTTGCCACATGTCAATTCCTTATAGATTCACTTAGGTTCTCTCATTTAATTTATCCAATCAACTCTAATTTCTACTCCAATTGTCTCCAAATTTCAATGACATATGTTATTAAACCCAAATATGATTTATAAAAATTTTCACTGCCATTTGACTCTTAATTCTACTATTATTTATCAATTGTCCTGCCACTTGACGTTTTTCCTAGTTTAAAATTTCCCCAAAAATTCAGGGATTTTCTAAATTTCACCAAGATTTCAAAATCAATACCTATACACACTAAGTCAATTTTCAATACATATAAACCACAATTTAGATCAAAATTCACATTTATAACAATTATACTCAGAATGTGAACGAATATTTTCATGTCCAGAATTAAATAATCACGTGTATGTGCATGTCATATTATGCATGAGCATGAAATGCACTTTCTAATCTCTCTTGTACCGTATTCTAGGGTCCTAACCCTTGACATGGGATAACGAGATGATATAACTCTCCCTTCCTTAAGAAATTTCGTCCTCAAAATTCTTACCAGATTGTTGGAACAGGTTGGGATATTGTCTCTTCATATGCTCCTCCGTTTCCCAAGTTGCTTCCTCAGTTGAGTGGTTCCTCCATAGGACTTTCATTAATGGAATGACTTAGTTCCTCAACTGTTTGATCTGAGATCCCACTATCTTGATCAGCTCCTCAACATAACTTAAGTTACTAGTAACTTCAATGTCTTGAACTGGTATCACATGTGTCGGATCCGATCGATATCTTCAGAGCATACTCACATGAAACACATTATGTAATTTAGACATTTCATTTGGCAAAACTAACTTATATGCCAAAGGTCCTATCCTCTCAATAATCTCATAAGGACCAATATACCTAGGGCTTAACTTGCTCGTTTTACCAAACCTCAATACTCCTCTCCATGGTGACACTCTCAGGAACACATATCCCGTCAAAGTTGATCCATATAACTCTTTTGTCTATCTTGAGCCACTTTAATTCTTCCTCGGATTAATTTCACCTTGTCCACGGTATCTTGAATCAATTCTGGGCCTTCAACCATACTTAGGCCCTCTTCATCTCAATATAGAGGTGATCGACACTTTCTTCCAACAATGCCTCGTATGGTGCCATTCGGATGCTACTGTGATAATAGTTGTTAAAAGCAAACTCTATTAGTGTTATATATTGATCCCAAGCTCCTTGAAACTTCTATACATAAGCTCTAAGCATATCTTCAACAATCTTGATTGTCCTCTCACTCTGTCCATCTGTTTGAGGACGAAATGTAGTACTGAAGTTTAATTTAGTACCCATAGTAGATTGCAAACTCTTTCAGAACTTCGAAGTGAATCTAGGATCCCTGTCCGATAAAATGGACACTGGAACCCCATATAGTCTAACCACCTCTTTCATATATCTCTAGACTAACTGATCTACTGAGTTATTCTCTTTCATTGGTAAGAAATGGGCCGACTTAGTCAATTGGTCCACTACAACCCATATAGCATCATTCTACCTTGGAGTTTTCGGCAATCTCATAATGAAGCCTATAGTAATTCGTTCCCATTTCCACTCCAAAGTAGGCAACGAATGTAGTTTCCCTACTGGAGCCTAATGCTCAGCCTTAACCTACTGGCATGTCATACACTTAGAAAAATACTTCGCCACTTGCTTCTTCATTCCGGGCCACCACATAATTTAGCGTGTTATACATCTTAGTAGTACCAAGATGCATAACATAGGCCACCATATGAGCTCCCTCTAGAATGTCTTTCCTCAGATCATCCACATTAGGTACATACAGCCTCTATTTCAACCACAATGTCTCATCCCTCAACTCAAACTCAAAATCTGGACTCATCTTCACTTTTTTTATAAGATTCACCATATTAGGATCTTTTCTTTGAACTTTTCTTATTCTATCATGAAACATCGGTCTCAATGTTAGTGTAGCGATTAATGCCTCATCATGCTCCAGATTCAATTCCACACTCAGAGCTCTTAAATGAATCAAGTCTGGTAACCTCGATAATTGAATTTGAACAGCACTGGTATTAGACTTCCTGCTCAAAACATCATCCACCACATTAGCTTTCCCCGGGTGGTACTCAATTGTTTAGTCATAATCCTTTAATAACTCAATCCATCTTCTTTGTCTCATGTTCAACTCCTTCTGGCTCAAAAAATACTTCAAACTCTTATAATATGTATAAATATAGAATATCTCTCCATATAGATAGTGTCTACATATCTTTAAAGCAAAGACAACTGTAGCAAGCTCTAAATCATGTACCAGATATTTAATCTCGTGAGACCTTAATTATCTTGATGCATAGGCGATCACCTTGCTATACTGCATCAATACACATTCCAATCCTTGATGCAAAGCATCACTATATACCATATATCCTCCGATTCCCAAAGGAATAGTTAACACCAATTTTATAGTCAACCGATGCTTCAACTCTTTAAAGCTCTTCTGACATTCCTCATTCCATCTGAATATTACATTCTTTCTCAAAAGTTTAGTCAGAGGGGCTCAGATCAAAGAGAACCCCTCGACAAACCTTCGATAATATCCGGTTAATCCTAGGAAGCTTCATATTTTTGATACATTTTTTAGAGCTTCCCAATTCATCACTGCCTCTATCTTCTTTAAATCTACCTGTATGCCTGGTCCAGTCACTATATGTCCCAAAAACACTACTTAATCTAGCCAAAATTCACACTTATTGAATTTGGCATACAATTATTTCTCCTTCATAATCTATAATATCACTCTAAGATGCTTGGCATGCTCTTCTTTATTCTTCGAATATACCAAAATGTCATCGATAAATACTATCACAAAACAATCTAGGTAGGGTTGAAACACTTTGTTCATTAAGGCCATAAATGTTGCCGGGGAATTAGTTAACCCAAACGACATTACTAAGAACTCAAAGTGCTCATGCCTGCTCCTGAATGCACTCTTCGGTACATCAGCCTCTGCTATTTCAATTGATAGTACCCCGATCTCAAATCTAGTTCAGTGAATACCTGAGCTCCCTAAAACTGATCAAGCAAATCATCAATTATAGGCAACGGGTACTTGTTCTTCACTGTCACCTAATTCAGTTGCCTATAATCGATGTATAACTTCAAAGTCCCATCTTCGTTTTTACAAACAAAACTGGAGCTCCTCAAGACAAAACACTGGATCTAATGAAACCTTTTTCCAACAATTCCCATAACTAAACCTTTAACTCCTTTAGTTCCTTAGATGCCATCCTATGTGGAGGAATGGATATAGGAGCAACACCCAGAGCTAAGTCAATCGTAAACTCCATTTCATGATCTGGAGGTAAACCAAATAGTTCGGTGGGAAATACATCTAGGAATTCCCTAACCACAGGAATGTCTTGCACATTTTGCTGAACTCTAGTATTGCATCAACCTCAATGCACTCATGAATGATATCAACCTGGTTGACACTACTTGACTAATTGCTATAAAAACTACTCTTGGTTGACTAGGAGATTCTAATACTACCTCTTTGGTATAGCAGTTCATGATAGCCTTATGAGCAGTGAGCCAATCCATGCCTAGGATAATATCTATCTCTCTCAGCTATAGTATAATCAAGTCTGCCTCCAATTCTGCTTAATCAATCCGAATCAATCACCTACTGCATACCTCTCTTATTACTATGGTACTACCTATTGGTGTACTTACCTCTAATCCATACTGTAATAACTCTCTATCCTCTCTATCATAATGCAACCTAGATGCCAGAAGCGGTACGATAAAGGAATGCGTAGATCCTGGATTTAGCAATGCAAATGTTTCACAATCATAAATAAGTAGCACACCTACAATGACATCCGGAGAGTCCTGAGCCACCTGCCTAGTCATGGCATACATTCGAGCTTGAGATTGCAGTCGGCTACTCCGCACCTCAATCCTGACAGAAGGACTCTCTGAGCTCGCTCTGCCTCTACCACAACCTCTGTGTCTAGTCCGACTACCTCGACTCTGCTGGATTATAGCTTCACTCCCAAATCTCCCACTCATACTAGACTGAGTTCCCAAAACAATAGGACAATCTCTAATTTGGTGATCAAAGGAGTCGCATCTAAAGCAAGCTCCATACAATCTCCAGCACTCACAACCTTGCCTCTTCCTACAGTACTCACAAGAGGGTAACTAACTCTGTGTTGTACCTCTTTCACTGCTAGACTGTACAAAACCACCCCTCTGTCTGAATCTCGATTGTCTTGATCCAGCCGGTGGTCTGAAAGCTTGGTTCTAACGCTTACTGAATATTCTGCTAGAACCACTCTGAATCTCATTGGACATCTTCAATCTAGACCCTTGCCCAGACTCTACTTGTCCCTCTCTTAGTAGCTGCTCAATTCTGATCAAAGCAGCTCTTAATTTAGTGAAACTACTCAAGTTGAAGATCGTTAATCTTGTCTTGATCTCCATGGTCAACCCATCTTCGAATCTCCTACACTTATCTTCTTCGATGGGAATCAAAACAGTAGCATATTCTATTAACTCATTCAACTGGATTTCATATTCTGCCACTGACATCCTACCCTGCTTCAAATCCAGAAACTCTTTCATCTTCCTGTCCAAATAGATCTTGGGCATATAGTTCTCCTTGAAACCCTCAGGAAGTCTTCCCACTTCAGGTTGCAAGGCCTGGTGGTATTGTCTGGAACAGTCTTCCACCACTGGTAAGCTAGGCCTTGCAGTAAAGACACTCAATAGTCAAACTTCTCATCCAGCTTGCAGTCCATTTGATTGAAAATTCTCTTCGTCCTCTCTAGCCATCCCTCGGCCTCCGCAGGGTTTGTACTTCTGTAGAAGTCCACAGCCCCCTACTTCCCTAACCTATCATACATCCACTCCCTTTTGTTGGGAACTCTAGGAGGCATTTCTTTAGGTCGAGGTACCAAAGACTCTCTACTGGCTCCTACAGATCCTAGGTCAGCTGATTGTCTCACTTGTTCACCTATGACAGATGACCTATAATAAACAAGAACTTCAATCATTATCCGCATTTCTCGCGATATTTTATTCTTAAAATTTCTATATGTCCTTATGGATGCCAAACTATGCTCTGATACCACCACTTGTGGTACCCCACTTCCATCCGACACGTGCTCGTACATCCTTCGAACATTCGAACACATGCCTGACAGAAGCGGTGCGCCAACTAATTTTCTTTCACATAACTCATGGAATCATAATTTGAAACCATAAATGTCATAATAATTAAACTCCACATTCCTCATTTCATTTCATAAACAATATGTACATTGTAGCTTTACAAAGTCATCATATTTGTACAATGTTGACAACCTATCAAAGTCTATAGCTCTGTCTATAAAACATGCTACATATATAAGGAATTATATAAAAATTTAATCTAAGTCCTTCAGTCTAGCTGACCAACCTTTAAGCCATGACTTCAATCCAAAAGTAGTATTAGATTTACTCTAAGCTGTCTTAGAAGCTATAGAGTCACTCCCGAACTTGAAAAGTCAACGTTACAATTTGGTTGAGTTTTGTGAACTCAGTTAAACATCCTCGATGGTTCACCCATACCATATAACACTTCAATTCAAGCAATCATATAAGTCACATAATTTACATTAATTCATTTATCAATATATAGCATCGCAATACACATTGTACATAATTTTCACATTTCTCATTCAATATAATTCAATATTACATTGCAATCATTCAAACATATATATAGATATCATGTGTATTTGCAATGTTTATGTGTTTCATGTTCATTTATTTTGTTGTTATGATCGAGTGCCATTTTCATTGTCCTGTATCTATTATGAATACCGGACTCATTAATACTATCCTTTATCTGTTAAGGGATACAAGGCTCATTTTACTTAGTGAGCCTTTGACTCTTACCATAGTTTGAGCTTTAAGCTCTTTTTCACTGGTAACTACGATCACGACTACCTTTACGTTTCAAGTAGTCATGTAATGAAATGCATCATGCATATTCAACGACTACACTCATTCAGTCACATTCACACTCTTTCTTATTCACATTTGTCATCAAACTTTTAGTCCGACATTCAACATTGAAGTTGAGAACAAATAATCAGTCATATTAACATTCAAGTAGCACTTCCAATACAATCCCAAATATATAAGTCCTCGGACAATCAATTATTCAGAATCAACACAATCACATTCACATAATAATTCAATACAAAAAGTAAACAAACAATAATTCAATGTGAGACCATCTTAGGTTACTCACAGTTTTCTCCCGTTAACTTATTGCCTAGAAGTCCCAGCAACGTCTAGAAGCGGTCGCTCAATGTGCTCTTCTATAATATGCAAACATATACATTTACCTTTACTACTTTACACATTCATATGGATACTTTATCATAAGCACATGTATATATGTCATGTACAATGCATGTTCAACGACAAATTCCTGGGCATATTTCCTTAATAAACATCTAAAAAATCAACTAATAACACCATTTAATCATTCTTTAATATCTAATATTCTTCACTCATTTTAATCACTTCATTCATCATTCACTAGGTTCATTCTAGATTTCATTCAAGCCTATATACCTCATATGGGAACACCTTAGTATTGATTTGATCATATAACAATCAGAGGACAACTCTTTACCTTCAAAAGTCTGGCCATGATCGTGGTGTCCTTGCCACAATCGTGATAGAAACTCGTTCTAATCAAGCCATGATCGTGGGGAAGGGCCACGATCATGACATAAATTTTTTCTGTCAGGCCAAGAATGTGGGGTGAGGGCCATGATCGTGCCCTGCCTTATCTTCCTTCTTTCTCTCGAATTCAACATATGTATATTCACATTCATTTCACACAAAATTTCCTTGAATTCACATTCTCTAATAAGACCTCATTTTCTACTAAAACATCTACCATATTGATTACATTAACTCCACAAAAATTAACTCATTTGGTTCATCCATTTCAACTTAATTCTATGAAATCCTATCTCTTTCCATAACATATCTCATTCATAAAGCATCAAAAAATTCATTCCTTATGTTATTCCCACATTTAACACTCTAAACATTCCACATTAGATACATTGACATAAACATCATTTTCCTTAAAATATAATATCAAGATTAATCATAACTTATCACACATTTAACCAACTATTCCAACATCAAAATTATGTTCCATTTAAGCCTCAATTAAGTCCAAAAGCATCATAGGTATATACCTCATCCTCAATTGGTTCAACCATTCCATAATCAACACATTAGCATGTAAAATCCCTGCCCATGATCGTGGCCTCCCATCTCACGATCTTGATAGAAACTTTTATCCTATTTATCTTGCGGTTTTCTAGTTTCCAGCAAGATAACTTTTTTAATTAGTTTTGTATGACCATTTTGACCTAGAGGATGAGGTATTTAGATAACAATGTCTTCTAAACAAATGTTCATCTATGTCTTACATTTCTAATGACATCAAAATCATGCAATTTGGTTTAGTATTATAGACGTTATACCTAAATTACTATAGAATGGGCTTATACCATGACAATTCACAGCTCTAAACTTCAAGACAAATTTCAAGATCTTTAGAGACATAATTAAAATTCACTTCCTTCAGGACAATTGTATCCATATAGCTCTAGTTTAATCTACACTAAACATCATCCCATTTGGACACCTATAGATCAAGATATGGCCAAAACACAGATGCCTGTTTAGTGAAAGCACTCTATCTACCACATTCCAGCACATATTTAACTTCATTATCACTCTACTTTGTCTCAAACTATCATTCTACTTCTTCTCATTTCATGAATAACATTAACTCACTACCAATTAGAGCATGATCTCTTTATTTTTACACAACACCCACGTTAAAATAGATATATGAAAACCTATGATCAATCATCAAATTTCTCATCATACATGTTCTATCTAACACTACCTATAAAGATTAAAGCTTAACTTACTTGCTTTACTCTTAGGCTTCTTCAAAAATATTAAGGAACCCTAATCCTCCATGCTTACGATCATCAACTTTCTAGGGTGGATTAGGTTAGGTTTTTTGAGATAAGAAGAAGAAGACAACAAGATGAGGGTAGCAAAGAAAGGTAAGAATAAGGTTCACTTGGATGTAGAGATGAAGAACGTGTCGTGGAGATGAGAACAAAATGAAGAAGATGAAGAATGACTAATGAAAAGAAGAGAAGAAGAAACAAGTTACAAAGCAATTAAATGTTCTTCCAATTAATAAAGAAATCGTGGGTTTCAGGACAAAGCTTGGCAAGTGAAATTTGTCGCTTGCCACATGTCAACTCCTTATAGGTTCACTTACGTTCTTTTAATTTGTCCAATCAACTCCAATTTCTACTCCAATTGTCTCCAAAATTCAGTGACATATGTCATTAAACAAAAATGTCATTTATAAAAAATTTCACTGCCATTTGACTCTTAATTCTACTGCTATTTATCAATTGTCCAGCCACTTGGCATTTTTCCTAGTTCAAAATTTACCTAAAAATTCAGGGATTTTCTAAATTTCAGATTTCAAAATCAATACCTATACACACCAAGTCAATTTTCAATACATATAAACCATAATTTAGATTAAAATTCACATTTATAACAATTATACTTGGAATGTCAACGAATGCATGTACAATTATTTTCATTTGCAAAATTCAATAATCACATGTACATGCATGTCATATTATGCATAGGCATGAAATGCACTTTCTAATCTCTCAATAATCTCTCATATACCATATTTTAGGTTCCTAAGCCTTAACATGGGATAACAAGATGTTATAATAACACGATCATTCAGACACGAAACCCAAATCTGTACGCATAGGATAACACAATCAATTTCTAAAGGGAGAAAAAAAACAACAAATACAAGGATAAATACACTTAACCGAGTCATCGATATCGATGTCGCCTCCGAACAGGCGTTAGGAAGCTACCCCTCTACAGGTCTCTCAAGGTTGAGAGCTTATTCCTAAAATTAATGCTTCTGTCCCCAAATAATGTCCCAACTGAAGAATCTTTTTTCTACAACGCCTCTTTTTTCTTCCTTTTAAAACCTCTTGTTCTTTTATTTAAAACCCCACGCATCCTAAAACCCTTATGCTCAATATCTACATTTTGGTGCCTTTGCTGTACATCTGCATTTTACTCCTTCCCAACTGTTGTGCATCGTCATTTTCTTCATGGTTCTAGCTACCGCATAGTTGCTTCATTTTACTCCCATCTACTGCAGCGTTTTTACTCTAATTGCTCCCTTCTTTATGCATTGTGTTTTGTTCATGCTTCTGCTCCTCCTTATGCGTTGCATTTTACGTATATGTGAGCTACATTTTATCTCCCAGTAGCTAGCATTGTAGTCCTTCTTCATTGCAATTTGGTCTGTGTTTCTACTTCTTATACTCTACGTCTTACTCTCCATTCTTCCAGCTATTACATGTGTTGTCATTTCTTGTCTATGTTGTTGGCATTTTTCTCACCTGCTACATTGCTTCTTCTACGTTTTCCTCTCAATTTGTTATCGTTTCATGCTACTCTATTAAATTGGCATTCTTACATGGCCCTTACGTTCTTGCATAAAACATGCACAGTCGTGGGTTTTCTACTTCTGTATGCTTCCAACATGTGTTGTCTATTAAATCACTATCTTGCATAGATGTCATAAGCAAGTGATTGCTGGTCATTGTTCACCAAACATCTCTTATTTATACATTAAACATGGAATGGCAACTTGTGTGTAAGTGTCATGCAGTCCCATGTAATCTTATGCACAGCTGTGAGTGATTTTCAGCATATATCTTCATTCTTGTCCTATAAAGACAAGTAGAAATGATTTTTTAGGGAATGGTCCAAATGTAGTACTTTTAACTCACTTTAGCTCATTTACTTTTAAATTATACCTAAAACTATATATAATTCAAATTGAATATTTTAAGAAATTTCATATCATTAATTGCTAAGTGTTGTAAAATAATTATACAATCAATTAAGCACATGTCAATTTTCCCCCACATTTAAATTTTGGCTATCCTCAAGCAAAACATCAAAATTAAGCTCATAGACCCAAAAACATTTACTCAATTCATATATGTTCCAAGAATATATAATCATAAGCCAAGATGAATGACTTTCAAAAATTATAGCAAGAACTCAACATTTCAAGCTTTTACTCATGATCAATCAACATTCGATACCTTTAAAAATCAAGCAATCTAGTGATAGATACGGAAAATATGTTTAAACAAGATATGTTTATGGGTACACTCAACACCATTCATGATCATATCATTCCATAACTTTGCATATCATTTCATTTCTCCACCACTCAAATTCACATGCAAGATCATGAATTAAAGGACTTTTCAAGGTTATAATATGGGTAAAGGTAAAGTGAGATTTATTTGGGTAAAGTAGCATGAAAGACATCAAAACTAATGAAACAAAAGTAACACTCAATGAGATATCAAGTGCATAAGTTATCATTCATACAAAACTGGTTACCATCAGCTATGACGAATCAACAATTATATTTCACAACTCAATTCAGCTTTAACACATAAACCACATAAAACATAACGAATCAAAAGAGATCACTCATAAAGATTGATGATAACACTACATTGAAACTATAATGAGTGAACCTTCCAAGACAACATTTACCTTATATTCAACATACTCAAATAATCCATTCATTACAACTTGAGGAGGATGCATTAATCATAACAACTTTTCAACACATATGCACTTCCTCCTAGATGCATTTATTTAAACATTTTTTTCTTTTTCTTTTCTTTTCTTTTACTTTTCTCTCTCTTTTTCTTTTTCTTTTAAGAAAATTAAAAGAAACTACATCAACATGGGAATTTTAGTGATAAGACATAAAATAACATCCCTACATTATAACCAATCCACACATATGTACACCTCCACATTTACACTTTTGTATATCCACAAACTCAACAAAAAAAAATGTTCCCCCAGCTTTATGGCTTGGGAAGGACATTTGGTTAGGGTTAAAGCATGTAATGTGGTTAATACACAAATAAAAGGTAAATAAAGCTTAAGAGGTCTTAACAAGAGAGAAATTATGTAAATAAGATAGGCTATTTGGCCAATGTAGTTTAGAAAAGCAAAAAATACCTAATCATCTCCATGTTAATGTATGTGATAAAAATGTGGTCTCGAATAGAAAATCAAGGAAAAGTTAGGATGTACATGTCATAAAGGTCACACATTATCAAAAGACAATGAGACTGACATTAAGGCTCAAAATCTTACTAACTTTGTTTACTACTAGTCAGTACTCTTCTAAATACAATGCATCTTGACCAATCACATGAGTAAAAGTACATGTTTAAGTTGCCATGAAATGTTTTAGTCAATTCATTCTCTACTTATGACTACAGTCCTAGAAGCAATATAAAATGAGCAAATGTTTGTTTGTTTGTTTTATTCTCTCTTATTTTGATTGAAAAATTAAAACAAGTAAAAAGCAAACCATCATAAAACACACATGCATATCCTAACTAGTACGAAAAGATAAAGGAAAAGAAATTTACTTCCTTTGGGTTGCCTCCTAAGAAGTATCTTTATTTAGTGTCACTAGCTCGACTCCTTCTTCTCCTCAAGTGACAAAATTACGATCTTTGGTATCATAGTTTGAGCCCGTTCCACGTGATGTTTTTCAGAATAGGGTCCTGATTAATAATCCGTCATATTCTACATGTACCCTATCTTCAAAATCTCAGACTCTAATAAGTCCATACTATCGGGAAAGACCTCGAATTCCTCTTCACCTTTTTCTTCTTCCTTCAATTTCTCTAACTTGCTAGGTAAAGGTAAAGGGTCATTGTTAACAACAAATTGGAACTCAGTATTTCCCTCCGAGCAAAAAGATGTAGCTTTTCTACTTTGAGCTCTTCTTTAACTGCTTCTTCACACGCAATTCTTTGAGTATTATACTTAAGATTCTCGAACTCTTCACCACTTTGTAAGATTTTTGCATTAACTTTCATTGTGTACACCTTAAGTTGATATGGCTACTCTTGTTTGACTTATGATTTTAGGGGTTCAATCCTCTCTGCCATGTCAACCATTGGCTTGCCACGTTCTGGAGTCTAGATGTTGTATCCTAGTGGAATTGCCTCATTATATCCTCCTGGAATTGCTGCAACTGTTGCTAAACACCCTGTTGAAATTGTAAAGCATTAACATTCATAATATTAATCAATTGTTCTAGAAATGTATCTGAATCTTGTTGGCTCTCCACATTTTGGACGTTAGACCTTGTATCTTGCCAACAATGTCTTTCATCCTACTGGAATTGCAAAGTATTCTATCGAAATTGTTGCATACTCTCTTGAAGCTGCTACACACCCTGTTGAAGTTGAAGATTGTTAGCATTACAAGTCTTGAGATAGTCATCCAAAGATGTACCTGAGTCATGATGAGGATCTTCTGGTTCATACAGGAATTATTGTGTATCCTGCATACTACCAAGGAAGTAATTTTGCTATATCCTATCCATAATTAAAATTTATATAATCACTCCAAACATAATTATAAGTTTGGGAATATAAGTTATGAAAGAAATTACTTCTGTCTATGAATTTTTTTTTCAAAATTTTCATATAAACACTAAATAAAAAGTGAAAATATTAAGAAATAATTGAAAGGAAACTAATTGTAAACAAATACGTACAAAACACCAATTAGAATATTAAAAAAACTGAAGCACAACATTCCTTGACAACGACATCAAAATTAATAGTGCATCGTAACGTTAGTCAAAATAAACTAGACCTATTACTGTAACAGTGGTGAGTCTAGGTCGATCCCATAGAGAGTGTGTGTAAAGTCATTAAAATGAAAACAATTGGTATTTAAATTTAGGGAGTTTTGATTTTAAAGAAAGAAAATAAATTAAAACTAAACTAACTAACAAAAGCAATTTAAAGAAATCATGTAAAATAAATGATAAAAATCAAGAATTTGGTAGGGACCCGATTCTTTAGTTCAATCTCAGCCACCCTAGCTAAACATATTTCAATGATTTTTCTTTCTCAAACCTCTCTTAGCAACTATTAATCGTGAGTTAATAGTTAACCTGAGTTTTCCCTTAGATAGTGTTTAATCAAGACACGATTGTTAATTAAACTTAACCACCGAATAACCTAAGATACGATCTCTAGATTCAATTGAGTAGTAGCATTAAGAATTAGGAAATTTGATTAATCCAGGAAACAACCACATACAATGCCTCATTTAACCTAGGTTATGTTATCCTTAATTATTACGAGCCATTAGTTGCTACAAATGAATTTCAACGTAACAATTATGGATTATATTGAATATTCTAGCAATGGATTTGTAATAAAACGATCCAATGAATGCATTAAAATCATCTTTTCACAATACCCAATAGGTTCATACATAAATAATTTGACCATAACGATAACACAATCATTCATACACAAAACCCAAATCCATACGCCTAAGATAACACAATCAATTTCTAAAGAGAGAAAGAAAACAACAAATACAAGGGGAAATACACTTAATGGGGTCGTCAGGTTGATGTTAGCATAAGGAAGCTACCCCTCTATAAGTTTCTCAAGGTTGAGAGGTTGCTCTCAAAATTAATGCTTCATCCCCCAAAGAATGTCCGAGCTGAAGACCGCGTCTGTCTAGAGAGCCTCTCTTTCTTCCTTTTAAAACCTTATGTTCTTTTATTTAAAACCCCATGTATCTTAAAACCCTTATGCTCAATGTCTACGTTTTGGTGCCTTGGTTGTACGTCTACGTTTTGCTCCTTCCTAGTTATTGTGCATCGTCGTTTTCTTCATACTTCTAGCTACAACGTGGTTGCTTCATTTTTTTTGGTTAGCTCACGAGGTGTCCTAGGAGGGTCTCAACTATGAGAAGGTGCCATTAAGCCATTCACACCCAGACTAATCCCCGCTTTCACCGGGTCAGCTCGTAAGGGATGAAGTGCTGGCCAAACAAGTTTCTCTATTCCCAAGGCTCGAACTTGAGACCTCTGGTTAAGGGATGGCAGTGCTAAATCACTCACACCAACCATCTTTGGTTGTGGTTGTTTCATTTTATTTCCATCTGTTGTAGCGTTTTACTCTAATTGCTCCCTTCTTTATGTGTTGCGTTTTGTCCATGCTTTTGTTCCTCCTTGTGCGCTACATTCAATGTACATGTGAGCTACATATTATCTCCCACTAGCTAGCATTTTGGTTCTTGTCCATTACGCTTTGCTTTGTGTTTCTGCTCCTCACACTCTGCATCTTACTCTCCATTCTTCTAGTTGCTACATGCGTTGTTGTTTCTTGTCTATGCTACTGGCATTTTGCCAACCTACTGTATTGCTTCTTCTGTGTTTTCTTCTCAATTTGTTGTCGTTTCATACTAGTCCTTTAAATTGATGTTCTTGTATGGCCCTCACATTCTTGCATGAAACATGTAAAGACATGGGTTTTCTACTTGTTTATGCTTCCACCATGTGTTGTCTATTAAATATGTTGTTCATTAAATCACTATCTTATTGGATGTCGTGAGTGAGTGATTGTCTAACCGTTTTTCACCAAACATCTCTTCTTTATATTAAACATCGAATGGCAGCTAGTGTGTGAGTGTTATGCAGTCCCATGCAATCTCATGCACAATTGTGAGTGATTTTTAGCATATATCTTTATTATTGTCCCGTAAAAACAAGTGGATATGATTCTTTAGAAAATGGTCCAAATGTAGTACTTTCGACTCACTTTAGCCTCTTTACTTTTGAATTGTGCCTAAAACCTATATGAGTCAAAGTGAGTATTTTAAACAATTCATATCATTAATCGCTAAGTGTTATAAAATAATTATACAATCAATTAAGCACATGTCACCAAGTTAGAGAATATTTACCTTATTCTCTTTCTTTTACTCTAGGAATCCCCAATTATAAATTTGTTTGTCAGAGAATTTTATGACTTTTTCTTTTTAAAAAATAGTATTATTCAAAGCCTAAAAGTCATAATTCACCTAGGTCCTCTAATTTTATTAAAATCACCTATAAGAATTTAAATTTTTCCTAAGCATTTTGATTGCCTTCTCTTAAGGATGGAAACACTACTTCCTTAAAAAGTACAACATCATATCCATAAATTAACACAAATGAGCTCATTCTTGTAACAATATGTCTAGAAGTTCAATAAGCCTATAAGGATTTGGATGGAATTTAAAGCCATTTTCTAAGATTGTCCTCTAAATTTTTTTTCAATATTTTAATAATTATTTTGTTTGATGCTTTAGTTTGACAATTAACCTGAGCATAATTGGAGTCAAATTTACAATTTTATTTCGTAAGCTTCAGTAAAATCCCTCAGTTCCTAACTTTTAAACATGGTTTCCTGATCACTTATTATCATTTGAGGAATTCCAAATTGATAATTGATCTATTCCTTAATGATGCACTTTCTTTTGTTTGATGCACTTTCTTCAAAGGTTGAGCTACCACCCAATTAGTAAAATATTTTGTGGCTAATATAATGAAACTATGGCCTTTTGAAGATGGTGCATATATCTTCATAATAAGATCAATGATCCATACTATAAATGGTTATGGTTTGATTATATAATGTGACTTGGAAGTAGGAGTTCATTAAATTCTTCCACTTTTTTAACACTATCTACAACCTCTAGCATATGATATACAATCTTTCAATATTAATGGCTAATAGTAACCATATGGTCGTATAAGCCATCTATAACATCCCCTCACTTATTGAAAAGGGTATTTTGGTAATTTGGGATGGGTTAGGATTGTCTAAAGTGTTTTTGTCATATGTATGCATTTATATATGCACATGAATAATAAATAGTGAATTTTTGCACATGAAATACTTGTACATGCATGCATGACATT
>JANQBM010133618.1:1467-25257 GCA_025594535.1 Erythroxylum domingense | reverse complement strand
GAAATAGACTCAAAATGGATGACGGAGGCAACAACGAAGGGAAACTTCTTGTTTCGACAAGTACTTCGCGTAAGTTCTTCTCCATGTCTCTCTTCCTTCGTTTCTTTCTCAATCTCTTGAAGAAGCTCTCTAGGGTTTTGGAATTATGGCTAATACAAAAGCTCTTCTATTATGTTCTTCATGTTCTTTAAATACTTTGTGTGTCTTGAGCATCCCTAAGGTTTTACTAGGGTCAAAATGTTTTGAAAAATCCCTCAAAACTTGACTTTTCCTCTTGCTTGCGCATCTGCCCGACATAGGCCACAATCATGAACTTGCATGCCATGATTGTGGCCTGCATAAAACCTTTCTGTCATGATCGTGGGTTGTGACAAAATCTTCTATCATGATCATGGCCCATATGCCACGATCGTGGGCTGGCTCATATGTTTTGTCACAATCATGTGCCATTGTTTTGACCCAAAAGTCTCCGACACTTTTTTGTTCTTTGATGTTGACCCTGAAACACTAACAAACACATCAAGGTACCTTAAAAACATCATTTTTAAGCTCAAAGAATTATACTAACCCATAAAAACACTTAAACAACAAACTAACATAATTCTAACCTAAACATATACTAATCACTCAAATTAACACTTAATACATAACAAATTAAGCCACAAAATATAATGCAGTTCACACCTATCAATGTCCCCACACTTAAATGTTTGCTTATCCTCAAACAAACAAAACAACAAACATATAACAAACACACAACACACAATGCAGCAATGGGACAATGGCTTCAACTTCATGAAATAAATTTAATCTTAAACACAATCATTCAAATGATTTAAAATCATTCACATGCAAAATCTATATCTAGGGGCTTTGAACTAAATATAAAAATTAATCAAGATCTAAGTGTTAATTTATTTGCCCTTTTCAATTGCACACACACATTAATAATTATGTGGTCATTTAGACTTTGTAACTGCTCCTAAGTACATTTTCATGAAAAGTTAAGCTATTACAAGTTCAGTAGGGTTTTTATTAGAAAAAATATTTTTTAAAATTATTTTAAAATTATTTATTGAACATAGACTTAGTCTTTTTACGTGGAGGCAAACATTGGTAATGAATGTTGATTCGGTTACTTGACTAAGTCATGTTTTTATTAAGCTGCTTCGTTGGAACGTCATTACGGCTTTTTGACGCAGAGACACATATTTATGATGCATATCGATATAGTTAATCAACTATATCATGTTCTCAACTGGCTACTAGCTCTATTCATAACTCGAAGGTTAACGGAATAGTTATTTATTTAACTTTTTTATTTTTATTGTTATTGCCTACCTTGTTTTTTAGCTATTCGTTTCTATAAAAAATACTAGTAAAGCTACTTAAGTTGAAAGGCCTTAAATTATGAATGAATGTGACAATTTCAAGAGTGAAAACTCACTCTAAATCCTAATTAAGCTGTATATTTATCCAAAGACCTCAATTCACTAATTTTTGCAAGTTAATGATTCTTTACAACCTAATAGACTATGTTTAAAATTAAATTAATTTCAATTCATATTAGTTATTGACACATTTAAACAATTTACAAAATGCAACCTAACAACTATCATACAATATGCAAAATCACATACAAAGCAAAACATATAACCATCCCCACACTTGGCTAATACATTGTCCTCAAAGTGAGAAGGATAACAAAAAAAGCACATAAAAGAAAAGAAGAAACATAAATTAAAGTAAACAGGAAAAAAATAAAAATAAAGATGAAGACTAAATTGAAAAAGAAAAATGGGTTAGAAAAAATCTCATGGAGATGGAGGTGGGGATGGTGTCAGGGTGGCAGTTAAATGCCTTGAGCCTCAAAATATCGATGGATATGCTATATATCCCAGCTTTAGGGTCATTGAGTGCTGACCATCTCCCTCATCATTTTAGAGTTCTCCGCTAGTTGATCTGTAGTCACAGCATCATTTGCGAAGATTATGTCCAGAACTTTCTTCCATCCTGGTTCTTTTGGCTCTTCTTCTTCCTCAGACTCTTCACTGGTTGAGCTCTCTTCTACCTGTTGAGGTGGTGCTGAACTTGAACTCTCCTGACTGGCCCTAATCTTAACATATATCTTCTGGCTGATATCCCAAAGTTCCATGTTATGGGACTTAAGGATTTCAGCCCTCCATAAATGGTGATGATTTAGTAATTCAGGGAGGTGGACAGTTAACCCACTACAGTCCACGCCATCATATTCAGCAATGGCTAAAACTAGGTACCCCATACCTAAATTGTTGCTCCTCTTGCGTAGAGTCATAATAATAGCGTTTAGCATCTGTATGGATATGTATACTGGAATGTTATGGTCCATGCACCACAATATAAAGAGTTGCTTTGTGGAACACTTGTTGTTTTCTAATTTATCAAAAACCAGCTAGCACATGAATTTGTGAAGGAACAAGTGCTCGTGGGACCTTATTATGTTGTTGTTGGATTTTTTGGCTTCAAATTTCTCCATCCTAGTGAGCTCATTTCAATAGCAAGAAGGATAAAAATCATCATACCGATTGATGATGGAGGATTCGGACATGATTTCTATATTCAGTTCATAAGCTCTTCCTTTCAACCTAAACCACATTTCCTTGGGGTTCCTAGGGTCATAGGACAGGGAAGTGAAAAATTTTAAAGTGAGCTCTTAGTAGACAGGAAATTGGAAATGTATAGATTTGGCCCATTAGATTCCTTCAGCTAAGTTCTCTACCCTATCGCATAATTCTACCTAACGAGTGTTTCAAAATCAAAATATTTAGGAACTACTATTTATATAGCATTTAGGGTTTGGAAACAAATACCTTCCTCCTCTATGTAGATCGGGAAGGGATCTTTGAAGTCTGATATTTTATTTCTTCTCCCTCATCCCGCAACTTGATTTCGTCTCGATGATTGCTCCCGTTTGGCTGATTACTTAATGCGCAACATATTTGCTTATGAATAGGTAGAATTGAAAGAAATTTAGAAGTTTGAAATTTTTCTAGAGAGATGTGAGAGCGATTGTAAGTTTGAAATCCAGAAAGATAAAGTGAAAGTGAAAGTGAATGAAAAAGTGAAGTTAGAAATGAATACATAAATGGTTAAAAGGGTAAAATGGTGAAATTTCTTTAAATTTTGCATGCTTCCCTTTTCTGCCCAATTGCAGGCCATGATTGTGGCCTACAGTTTTCCACCGATTATCAATTTTTCTTCTTTTGCTCATTTCACATTCTTTTCAAAATCACTTCTTAATTCTTTTGTGGCCCTTCCACCTCTCTTTTTCTTGCTTGATCGATCATTTAATTTATCTTGAAGTACTATTCCTTCTGGTTTTATTTGAAAACAAAATAATCCTAACTACTGAATTCAAACAATCTAACAAGAACAATCAAAGGAAATAAAATCCAATAGGTTGCCACCCATGCATTGTTTCTTTTAACGTCGATAGCTCGATGCTCTTTTTAAGCTCACAATGGTTTAAATGAATGGTGCAATTGTAATGCCTTTACTAATCTTACAAATTGCACATATGCTACCACACTTTGGTTTCCACCTTCCTTATGATTCTCCTTCGGTCACCTTCTTTTACACGATCGTTTCTTTCTGAATATGTTCTTAGGATCCTCAATATCTTCCCATTCTCCTCGAGGTTCAGGTTCCTTTGATATCCATTGGAGGTAAAGGAGAACAATAGTCTTTCTTGGACACCTTGAAGGGTAATTGCTCCTTTCCTATTCTCAGAGTTAGTTCACCCCCATCAACGTCAATGATTGAACGAGCAGTGTCCAGGAACGGTTATCCAAGAACTATAGGGTTCTTCACATCTTCTCCAATTTCCAATTTATAAAAGTCTGTAGTAAAGGTTAATTTATCGATTTGTACGCTCTCATCCTTAATGATCCCCTGCAGTTGGTGAACTGTTCTATCGGCCGTCTTCACTATCATCTTCATGGGTACTAACTCTCTTAACACCAATTTTAGATTAAAGGTATAGGGCATCATATTGATACTCGTACCTAAATTTGTGAATACCCTATCAATATTTACTCCCTTTATACTGCAAGGAATGAAAAAATTCCCTGAGTCCTATTTCTTCTGTGCTATGTAAAAGTTTTCTTCTTCTATATTCTCTTTAACCATCTTTTGGACAGATTCCTTTAGGGTGAGCTTCGTTTGTAGTTTTTCCGTTAAATTCTCAACCCTATTTGATTTAACCTCTTTAAATTTCTTTGTTTCCCTACTTGACATTGACTTCCGTTGAGCTAGAATAGGGTATGGGAATTCAGATCGAGGTTCTTTAACTGGCTCAATTATGAGTTCAGTTTGAAGGAACTCCATAATTACCTGTCTTTCTTCATTATCTCTGTCTTCCTCTTTGGTATGCATGATGGCCATGATCCTTTTATTCAGGTTAGACTCAGTATTGCTTGGAAGATTTCCTACATTTCGAGTAAAAATTGCCTCCGCTTATTAGCCTACTTGGACTTCCAAGTTATGTATTGATGAGGCAGGGTTCTTTGTTAGTTATTCGAATTTGCTCTCGAGCCTCCTATGTGCATCCTTCATACATCCAATTTTAACCAAAATCTTATCCAATTTATATTCTGTCTAGCTTAGTTTATCTTGTTGGAAGATTGCTTGTCCTTATGGCCTGAACTTTCCTCCAACATTATTTATCTAAGAGAAGTTAGGGTGATTCTTCCACCCAGGGCTATAGGTATTGGATTAGGGATCGTTTCACTCTCCTCATACACATTGTGCCCCCATATAATTTACTTGCTTCAGATTGTCTTCCTTCATCAAGTAACAGTCTATAGTATCATGGTCCATCTGTCCACAAAGCTCACACTTTAGTTATACGGTTTTCACCTGGACTGAGGACGAAACTTCCATGTTATTGAGTTGTCGCGTCAAGTTGTCAATTTTTGCTTACATTTCAGTCATCTGATCGATAACCATAATTCCTTTTTACTCTCAAAATTAAGTAGTCTGTCTACTTCACTCATTTGTCCAGAGGCAGCTATTACTCGCCATCTCTTCTATCAGCTCTTCAGCTTCCTCAACTGTCTTCCTCATTAGTGATCCTCCTGAACCTACATCGATCATGCCTCTTGTCCGTGGGTTTACCCTATTGTAGAATGTTTACAATAGGAATTCCTTGGGTAGGTTGTGGTATGGCACTTCCTTTGTAAATCCTTGTATCTCTCCCAAGCTTCATAGATCGATTCCCCATCACCTTGCTAAAAATTGATAATTTCCTTGATGATCTTAGTAGTCTTGGTTAACAGGAAATACTTATCCAAAAAAGCACGAATTAGCTTATCCCATGTCGTAACATTAGTTAGGCGAAGGGAATGGTACCAAGCATTTGCTCTATCTCTAAGGCTAAAGGGGAAAATCCTAATTCGGACCATATCTTTCGACATCTGATGGTATCGAAAGGTATCACAGATTTCGAGAAAGTTCACTATATATGTGCATTTAGGTCTTTGATTGCTAAACCTTAAAACTGTACATTTTGTTGAAACATGTTTAAGAGGGCCAGTTTAATCTCAAAGGAGGCTGCTTGAACGGGTGGCCGAGCTACTCTTTGGTTAGCCGCATTGAACCCTGGCTATATGAAGTCTATCAGGATCTGTAGTTGACATCCTTAGTTTGCTTTGTGGTCTATGTTCTGCTAAAATTCCTCGACTATTATTGACTTCACAATTTCCTCCTCCTAATGGTTCGTTCTAGTCAAGTGATATCTAAGTCTAAAGTTTCAGCTGCATGACTCGAACCTCTCATGACTCTTGTGTTCATGTAAGAGCACGAATTTTAAAATAAAAAAGAAAGAAGGAAAATAAAAATTAAAAACTAATCAAAACGCCTTTAACTATAGAACTAAACTAATCGCCTCCTCGATAATGGCACCAAAAACTTGATCACAAGTTTCTAATATGAAAAAGGTTTAATAATTAACCTTGATATTTTGTAAGCTAACCTCGATAACGTGTTGATCCCATAAGGAGGGTTAATCTAATCCTAAAATCTAGGGATGAACTCAATTCGCAATAATTCAAAATAAACAAAATTAAACAATAAATTATTTCAATCAAGCAGTTAATTCTAAGAATCAAATTCGAAAATATAAACAAGATAGCAAATGCAACACCCAATCAAGAATCAACCTAGGAACTACCATTTGAGAGAAAGAAGAATTTTATTCCATTTTAATGAAAATCTAATTGATTATGAATTTATTAGATTACCAGTTCTAGATAATCCTAAGGTTAACTACTCTCTCTCGAGTTATAATCATTAAACCTAATTTATAAACCATAATCAGATTATGGGAATTGCAACCTCTTGATTCACAATTTATCCAAAACCTAAATTAGATCTTAAGCTATCCAAAAAAACTACTGAAAACCTATGCAGGATCTCTCTTTACATAAATTTACCAGTTTGATTCAATTCTTGATCTATTAAATTACCTAACTCTCGTTAGCCCAATTTAATAATTTTTCACTCTGTTCACCCTCTCAGTTTGTTACCAAATTATTTACAGAATTTAAATCACAAGAAATCCAATAAAAACTCAACAATGAAATTTTATTAATATCAAAGACAAAATATCCCAAAGGTGAGTTTAGACAAATCCTCAACATTTAATAAGTCTATCATCTACGACTATCTCAAATTCTACACAATTATAAAAATTGAAATTACACCAAAAATAGACTCAAAATGGGTGACAGAGGCAGCAACAGCGGGAAACCTCCTATTCTGAGAAGTACTTCATGAAAGCTTCTTCTACACGTCTATCTTCCTTCATTTCTTTCTCAATCTCTAAATAAATATAGATAATTTTCCCTTTCTCTCTTTTAGTTAACTCATTAGGTTGAATTCTAGGGTGTGCTATCGTTGTTCAACAAATCAATCAATTTCTGTTAATTACTATTCATTTTTAATTTAAAATTGTTAATCGTTGTTTGTTGATTGTTTTCGTTAAGTGTTAATTGTCAATTATTGTTTTGTTATTTGATTTGGTTTGGTTGATTTATTTAGTTCTCGTGTTTAAATTAATTATCTATTTAATATCTATTTAATACTTTCTGATCTTAGATTCTAGGATTAGATTAACCCTCCTTATGGGATCGATAGTACTATGAGAACGGCCCGTGTACTTGCGAAAATATTGAGGTTTAAAAATAGTAAAACTTATCATATAAGAACCTGTGACCATCGACCTTTGAGCCATTTCTCGAGTCCAAAAGCAGTATTAAGTTTCTTCTAGAACGTCTTACTAACTAAGTCTCCTCTCTTGTAATTGAAAAGTTATGTTGCAATTTTGATGAGTTTTGCGAACTCAGTGAGCTAACCATCCTTGATGGCTCACTCATTTCACATAACACAACTGTTCACAGACAATTCACATCATGACATTAGGCACATCATTTTACTATTCATCATATAACATCAAATATCATCTTGTTCAGTTATTTCACATTTAACATTTAAAACAATTCAAACAACTAATTTCGATCATTTAAAATATACATAAAAAATATATGTGCAATACTCTTTAAACTCTCTTTCAATTATTACGTTGTTCTGACCGAGTGCTTTTTTCACTGTCTCGTATCCATTAGGGATATCGGGCTCATTAATAAATGTCTTGTATCTGTTAGGGATACCAGGCTCATTATACATAGTGAGCCAGAAGCTCTTACCGCATTTTGAGCTTTAAGTTATTTTTCACTGACGACTCCGGTCACAACTGCCTTTATCTTATCATGCATTCATATAATGAAATGCATCAAATATCATATATCAATCAGTTACTTATTTTCACTTTACACATTCACTTTTACATATCATTGGACCTAAGTTCAGCATTCAACAAATATGTTAAGTACATTTATTTATGTCAAATACATATACAATGAGCACTTCCAATATGATTTTCATGCATCAAACGCCTTGGACAATCAATGTCTGGAATCAAAACATTCATATATATAATAATTCAATATTGAAATTTAAACAAACAATTAATAAATGTGAGACCATCTAGGTTACTCATAGTATGCTCCTGATAGTTATTGCCTCGATGTCCTGGCAATGTCTAGATGCGGTCGCTCTATTGGTGCTTCTATATCATGCAATACCCATTTACTCACATTAAAACATTGCACAATTATATAAGTACTCATTTATGCACATATGTATATGCGCTATGTACAATGCATGCTCAATGAAAATCCTGGATATATTTCCTTAATTCACATATGTATATGCGCTACGAACAATGCATACTCAATGACAATCCCAGATATATTTCCTTAATTCACATCTCATTATCATTTACCATCATCTTATAATCATTCATTAATACCTAAAACACTTTACTCACTTTGATCACCTAATCCATCATCAACTAAGTTCATTCTAGGCCTCATTCAAGCCTAAATACATCATAAGGAAGTACCTTAGCATTAGCTAATTCAAACGCCACTCAAAAGATAAATTTTTACTCTATGTATTTGTCCACGATCGTGGTGGTTCCTCCTAAGATCGTGACAGAAGCTTGTGGGACTAGCCACGATCTTGGAGATTATGCCACGATCGTGATAAAACCATATTTTTTCTAGGCCACGATCGTGGGGTGAGGGACACGATTATGCCCTGCATTTTCTTCCTCCATTCTCACGAATTCAACATATATATACAAAAATCATTTTCACACCAAATTTTCCAGTATTCACATCCATTTATACAACTTCATTACATGCTAATTCAACAACTATATTAGATGCATTAAAATCCTTAAAACTCTACTCATTTGAATCATCATCATTCACTTAACCTCATTTATTCTTGAAATACTATCATGCATGCATTTCTAATTTTCTCCTTACTATATTCAAGGCATCTCATGCAAATTTAATCATTTCTACTTCATTTTGCCTTTTAATCTCTCCTAATTCATATCTCTATATCATCAATAAGACAACTCATACTTAAGGTTTAACAATCATACCAAATCAAAACATATTATCTATCATTCATTAACATCTTAATTCTTACTTCTTCTTATTTCAAGAACTACACTTGACTCCTCTCTCATACCTTAATGCTCAATGTAATTCACTCACAATATAGCTTATACTCATTATTTTCTTAATCTCAAAACAAGAACACAACATATTTATTCATTCATAAATTTCCTACCTTCATTATCAACACAAAAATAGGACATAATCACATCTCTTCTTTTTTTCAACTTTCAACACTCATTCAAACACTATTTCCATACCCATTTTATCTTAAAAACATCTTTAATACAACTCGTAATCTATTGTTAATCATAAACACAAAACCATCCATAAATATATCCATTTATTCCTCAACATTTGTGATCATTTACATACATCATTTACACTATAATAATATCCCAAAAACATCCCTCTAACACTTTATAAATTATTACTCGTCATATGCACAAAAATAAGACATCAATATTCTCATTCTTCACCCATGATGTACATATATTGATCACTACTCTCATAATCATTTAATATAAAATAATCACCATATTTGTTTCATTTTCAACTACCCATGAAGATTAAAATGCTACTTACTTGATTTACTCTAAGTTTCGATCATCAACATGGAGGTGGGGTAGGTTAGGTTTTCTTGTGGCAAGATGTTGAAGATAATAAAATGGAAGTAGCAAGTGAAAGGAGAGAGCAAGATTCAACGTTGAGAGTAGAAGAGAGTGTCGTAGATGAAGAAGATTGAAGAAGAGAGATTAACAAAGAGATGAAAGTGTTTAGCCAAAATGAGAGACAAATTAAAGTCTTGCAAGGATGAGTGTGACAAGGGTGAGGTGTGTGACAAATGGCATGACACTTGTCACTTGCCACATGTCCTCCTCTCAGGGTTTCTAATGGGTCCTTTTTAACAACTAGCCCATTTATCTCCAATTTCTAATCCAATTGTCTCCTAACTTTTTATGACATTTTTCATTAGATCCTAATACAACATATCAATAATTTCCACTACCATTTGACACTTATTTCTATTACCATTTTTCAATTGTGTTACGACTTGGCATTGTTCCTAGTCCCAAATATACTCAAAATTTTAGAAATTTCCTAAATTTTCACCAAAATTCTAAATCAATATTTGTACTTACCAAATCAATTTTCAAGACATATAATCCACAATTCACTTCATAATCACATTAAAAATTATTTATGTTAAAGTAGTGCTCTAAAGGCAATCACCTTTAGAACTTTTATACAAACTTTATTTTGATTAATAAAGCAAAAGATATTTTTCATTAATTTGATATTCGTTTATATATAAATTGAAATTGATCTTAAATCGACTTATGAAGTCCATAATATAAAACATAGCATGAAGGAAATCATGTTGAGATCATGATAATCAGATTCCTATCATGTGCAATTATGTTAGTATCTAAATAATCCCTAGTCATAAGATTAATAAGAAAGGACATTATTAATCCAGACAGACTAACACATATTATACTCCTTGATTTGATCAAGCAGTGGATTTCATAAACTGTAAGCATGAGATGTTTAGAGTTCATATGTGGATGCTTACTAAGGGTAGTAAGTACATCGCTATGAGGTTATCATATGGATGATCTATCGAATGTTAATGATTAATCTCATCATAGAAATGGTGCAAATATCTTTAGACTTGAGGTACTCAAGGACATCTTATATACCAATCCTATGCTTTGACATCATTCCTTGTTACCTCAAGACGAGGTCGCTCTTAGGGCGATGATTGGGTACAGTTATTGGTATTCGAAGGTAATTGGGTAGCCAATAAAGAAATCACCAATCCTAATAGAAGGAGATGATACCCACAGCCTCTTGTTGGGTCATTACTCAGGAGTTTCTGGCCATAGTAGTTATGTGTCATGAAGAGAGCCTTCAATGACACATAGAGTAATAAGAACCAAAGATAAGAACTAACATCACTTAGACTAGATATGACGTAGTCAATATAGTGGGAGTTGACACATAGTCCACACTTCGAACCAAGTGGGGTATAGTATGGTGAAAGAACAAATTGCATAGTAATTGTCTATGAAAAGGTTCATAAGTTGGATAATTAACTATCGAAGAGTTTGAAGTGCCTAAAATAACTAGGAACCTAAGGGTCACATGCATAAAATATAGGATGAAAAACATAGTGTGAATGGTTGATTTTAAGTAGGCTATGATCGTGACAAAGGGTATAAAATGGTATATAAGTTAGTTCTTCACTTATGTACACAAGGTCCTACCACTTCTTAAACACTTTAGTGAGAGCATAAGGGCTCTAGAAGAGTTCTAGAGTGAGATAGAGGTATCAAGAACCTTATTCTTGCTATTTATACAATTGTTGCATGAATCAAAATGCATGCAATAAGATTCGTGATCTATCTTCTACCATTTTGAACATCTACTACAACTAATTTAGTTTGGTGCTCAAATCACCCTTATACATTGTTATTCATCTTCTTTGCATGTTTTTGGGTGATCAAGGAAGGGTTTGGTGTTTATAACAACCCAAACAAGGAGAATAAACAAGAAAGGAGGAGAAAAAAAGGTAAAAAGTTTTATATTTCATGCTCTTTACATATCCATACATGCATATATGATTATGTGATTTTCAGGTTGCCATCGTGTCAAAATCTAGATTCCGACACTTCCAATACATATGTATGCATGTGATGCATGAATCCATGGCTAACCCAACAGTGGTATTAGAGCAAGTTTATGCATGTAATAGATGATGTGTTGAATATGTGCAAAGTGTTTACTGGGTTATGACTGACATGCATGTCAATTTGGAATAATTCATGTAAATTGTAGAAACAATTTTCTGATTTTCTTTTATATAAATGTTTATAGGATGTTATATTATGTTTTGTAAGATTAAATTGCAATTGAAAGTCATTTGCTATTTTATTTCGAAGTAATATCCAGACTGTTCATATGTTGGTTTCTAGGAATTTCTAGAAAAATAAATGCATGTTCTAATTTTGAAATTTTCGTAATAATTCTAGAAAATTTGTTTTTCTAATTTCCTTTCGCATGAATATTTATAAGGTATTATGTTATATTTTTGTCAAATAAAAATTCAATTGAGTGTCATTTTTTATTTTATTACGAATTTAGTTTCAGCTCGATGCATGTATGAAGTTCTCGAAATTCCGGAAATGTGATAAACATGCATGCTTGTAAATTCCATATTAATTTTTATAAAAATTGTTTTTATAAATTTTATGCATTCACATGTAATATGAGATGTTTTCACGTGTATGAGATGCATGAAACTTGTTGTTAAAGTGGTTATCTTATGTATGCATGACGTAATATTTGACTAGTGTTACAAGTACATGACAAGTGTCATATACATGCGATATGCTAGCTTATTCTAAATTTTTAATAAATAAATCCTAGGAATTAGTTTCTAGAAGTTTTTATTAGACACATTTTAGAATGTGTATAAGATTATGAAATTTTTCCAGAATTAATTGAATTTGATTCAATTATTAAATCAAGTCAAAGTCAACATTGGTCAACTTTTGAAAGTTGATAGAGTTGACTTACTTAATGACTTATAATGTATGTATTTCGATTATAAGACCTTAATAAAGTTCTTATGTGATAAGAAATGTATTGTATTGATGTTAATAGCATGCTTAATGCATTTGCTTGAAATTAGGGTGTCGAAAATTTTCCGAACATTGAATCGGTCCCTTTAGTGTCTAGTAGGTTAACTTATTTATCTTGACGATTTTGGCCATCAAGATAATTTTGACTAGTGTCTAAATTGTTTAGAAAAATTTGAGATGAGCTAGAGATATAATGGATGACTAATTGATGTATGGGAATTTTGGAAACCCTAGGGATTAATTTAGAATTAATCTAATTAGAGCATAGCATTTCTAGTGTGACTAAAAAAGGGCATATATATAAGGATTAAAGTGTTTAATTTGGACGTCAAAATAATTAATTTTAGGGTTCCTAACTGAACCACTTTCATAACTTGGATTAGCCAAGACTAACACCAGTACCCAATTAATTTCAAGAGTTGAATCGAATCACGACTTTAGATGCATAGTTAAGTTACAACGTAAATTAAACCTCCTTTGTTTGATACTTGCATTAAATGCATTTTTAAGGGTAGTTATGATCATAGGCTCAATTCAATTGAGTTGTCCATAATCTAAATGTATATATATGATTTACATATTCAAGATCATCCAATTATTGACGAGACCAAAGAGCAAATCCCTCAACCAAAATATTAGGACTTACGCCTTCCATTGATATGGCAAGAACTAGAGTTCATTTAGAGTTGGGTTATTGGGAAAACCCAAGCCCACTCTACACGAATATGTTCAAACCATGGAAATTAGATTTTCGAAATAATGGGTTATTCCTAACTGGAAGTGTTGATTTGTTGTGCAAATCCAAGGTTAACATGGATAGAGGCGAAGTTGGGTTATGTACATTGGATGTATACAAATCAAGAGTTGATGACCCAATGAGTGTGCTAAATTAATAGTTGATGGCACAAGTCAATAGCTACATAAATGAATGCAATTGGTATGAATGATACCTACCGATTGACCTAAGATGGCTTATTAGGCAAACCTAAAGTCATTTTTGGTGATATCGGATATCGACCCATTAAGAAAACTATAAGTTTTCTCAAATTCGTAGTAAGGGCTATGGATTTGAATAAGAATAATGGGACCTATAATGCATATGATTAAATCCCTCATCGATATGCATTAATGTATATTCTAACATTTTCTCTCGTTCTTCTACGTTATTGAATTGCACGATGTCTTCTAGTGTGAACTTACGCTCCCTATTAGATTTCAACAAACTCACAGGACCTAACTTCTTAGATTGGCTACAGAATTTGAGAATTGTTTTCAAATTTGAAAAGCTAGGATATATCCTAGATGAACCACTCCCTAATCCCCCTATTGTCAATGCATCTGATGAAGATCAGAAAGCTTATAAGAAAGCTACTAGATGATAGTGAGTTAGTTTTTTACATAATGTTAACCTCTATGTCACCAGAACTGCAGAACCAACATGAGGCTATGAATGCTCATACCATAGTCTACCATCTGAGGGAACGGTTTGATGAGCAAGCTCAGTTTGAGAGATTCGAGACCTCAAGGTTGCTTTTCCATTCTAAGATGGCTTAAAAATGCTTAAAGCTATCACGTTACACTAGAATAACAAAGAAATGAATGGTAAGGAATTATATGACGCCTAAAAGGTCCTTAAAGGTGTCACGAAATAAACCAAAACACTCAGATCTCCAAAATTCACAAACTTAGTATCAATGGAAAGCTAACAAAAATACCTACAATTTTCATGAAGGACTCACAAAAAAATTCGACCTCTATAGGGGTCAAAATCCACTTCAAACAAGATCATCTCTAGTGTAGTATACGCTGAAGATGAATGGATAAATTGAAAGATTAGCTAGTTTAGGCTTCATAATGGATCATGAATTAAGTTATAAACTTAATTCTGACTAGTTTGACCAATAGTTATTCACAGTTTGTGCTTAATTATTGGATGAACTAAATATCCACAACGATACTTGAGCAGATTAATCTTCTCAAAACAATTGAGCATACTATTAAGAAAGATAGTAAGGCTGTGATGCTAGTGGACTCTCCTTCTAGTTCTCGAAATAAGAACCAAAAGAAGAAAAAGTATAAGAATCTAGCGGGAGGTGTAGCCAAGAAGAATGCAAAGGAGACAACTTCAAAGGGGATATGCTTCCATTACAACAAGGAAGGACATTAGAAGAGGAACTACAAAGCTTATCTGGAGTCACTAAAGCAGAAGAAGGCATTAGAAGCCCCATTGTCTACTTCAGGTATGATATTTGTCATTGAGGTTAATACTATTTCTGATCATAACATTTGGGTATTAGATATCAGATGTGGCTCACACATATATGTTGATATGCAGACCGCTCAAGAAGGCAGAGATGGATCTATGAGTGAGAAATAGAGCAAGAGCTGCGGCATTAGCTATAGGGACATATGTTTTGTATCTTCCTAGTGGGCTAGAGTTAGTTTTGAAAAATTGCTATTATGTACCCATTGTGACTAAAAACATTGTATATGTTTCATGTCTTAACAAAGAGGGATTTCATTTAACTTTTTCAAGGAATGGTTGTTCAATTAAGTTGAATAAAATGTTGTATGGTACTGCTACATTATGCAATGGAATTTACATATTAGATATGTCAATTCTAATTTTAAATATCAATGACAATAAAAGACAAAAATGAGGAATTTCTAACTTATCTTGGAGATAATGGGATAGTATCCCAGTGGAATCCACCTTACACACCACAAAATAATGGTGTAGCTGAAACTAGAAATCAAACCTTGTTAGACATGGTAAGGGCGATGATGGGCTTAGTAGATCTACAAAAATCCTTTTGAGGTTATGCACTCAAGACTGTTATTTATGTGACAAACAGAGTCCCTTTAAAGGTAGTTGAAGTTACTCCATATGAGACATGGACTAACAAAATGCCCTATCTTTCTCATATGAAAGTTTAAGGCTGTCCACTTATGTGAAGCGAATTCAATCAGAGAAGCTTGAAGTGAAATCTAATAAATGTTTGTTTATAGGATATCCTAAGGAAACAATTGGATATCAGTTCTATAATGCTTTAAAGTAAAAGGTTTTTGTCTCAAAGCATGCTGTCGTTTTAGAGAAAGAGTTTCTTCTAAGAGAAGACAGTGGGAGCAAAGTTGAACTTGATGAAGTTCATGATGCTCAAACAAACACATATCAATTGCCTAAATCCGAAATTATTGTTCACAGAGATGAGACAATAGTTAAACCTTCTGGCACACAAAATGTTAGAAGGTCAAGTAAGATACGTAATTTTCCAGACAGATGTGGATCTCTCATAAGTAAACAAAATGACGTATTGCTCATAGAGGATGATGAGCGTACAACCTATGAAGAGGCTCTGATGAGTTCAGAATCTGAAAATTGGCTTCAAGCTATAAAGTCTGAAATGGATTCCATGTATGAAAACCAATTATGAACTTTGGTTGACCCACCCGAAGGGTTAAAACCTATATGTTGGAGTTATGTAAATATAGTACCTTGGAAAGCAAGTGTATTTACTTAAAACTTAATTTTCTTCCATTTACTTTTGTAATGAAAATATTTATTATTAATAAAAACAAAAAAGTTTGATTTTTATGAGTATTATATATCTAATCATAAGGTACCGAGATTCTTTTGTAAGTAATATACATATATATAGAGCTGCATGGGAAACATGTATATTATAAGAATCTAAAATAATGGATTCATAGTTTAATAATCAAGTTGGTCGCTTGAGTATGGTTTAGATTATAGTGTTGCGATTTATCTTCGTGTAAGTAAAAGAGTTTACTTTAAGGGAATGATGAGTTTCATATCATGATAGTAGTTGACTATCGATAATGGCACTATTAAATGAATATGGAATCAAGTATGTTTATAAAGAATAAAGTGGACCGTTACTTTAATATTAAAACATATAACTTAAGTATACGTTTATTATGGACCACAATCTTGATGAGTGGTGAACTCATATGTGTTTCATTATAATTCTTGACATAATTGGAATAGATGTTTACAAAGTATTAATCTAGTGTCTATATGTTAGAATTATTTATTGAAACATGTATCAGGGAACATTCACTCAAATAAGGAGTTTATAATGATATCTCACTTCTAGATGTTTTATGGAGATTGGTGATTAATCTGACGCCAGTAGTTTGATGGACTAGCTACCCATCAAGTCTTGACACCAAGATGAGATCTTGTTTGTTAATCACCATATAGAGTAAAAACGGAGATCTAGAAGGAAAAATTAACATAAAGGTAAAACGATAATTTTACCCTCTATTGTGCAGATGGCTATAATATGGTTCACATTAGAGTTTGCAATTGGACATATTGAAACATCTGTTCTCATAATATTTAGTAATTCAAGAGTTCAACTAATGTCTTTAGTGGAATGACATTTAGTTAATAAGATAGAGTTAATTCTAATGAGATTAAATTAATTCTAGGCTTATTGGAGCCTGAATTATCTCTATTTGGCTTCAAGGAAGGTTATCAAGCTAAATAAGAAATATAAATAGAGGTTTTAAAGCCCATGATTGAATGTTGGGCTTATACTAATTAATGGTTAATTAGAAGCCCAAATGAACACTTAGAAATGGGCTAGGATTTGGTTTAATTTGATTAATTTGATTAATTTGATTAATTAAATTAAATAAAGTTATTGAAGATAAATGGAGATGGAATTTCGGTTTTAATGGGTAAATGTGCAGCTTCACATTTAACATTAGTTTGTTACTTTTAAGATATTTTTTAACATGCTTTATCATCATTAAATGGAGTAATAACCTTATCATTAAATGGTTTAATGGTGATCTTTTAATGATAGCATGTAACCTATTAGCATTCATTGGATTAAAGAAGAAAGAGGTAAATTTGATGGACCATCTTCCTTCTTTCATCATCAAAAATCGAAATTGGTATGTCACATTTAGGTTAATAGTATTTTCATATAGCCATCTTAAAGACAAATGAGAAGAGTCTCATTTATTGGCTTCTTTATAATTGATTAAAAAAGAAGTGATGCATTTGATGCAAATTTCTTCTTTCCTCTAATATTGACTGAAATTGAGAGGGTGTAAGAAAGGGTTATTGCATTGTTTTGACTCTCTTTCTCCTATCTTACATGGTGAGCCGAAAATTGCATGAGAGTGTCTCATTTTTTGGCTACTTTCTTCTAAGAAAAATCTCCTCCAAAGTTTTCTTCTCCTTTCCCACCGAAGGATCTTGTTAACCAAGTTGTCCAAGAAGAACAAGTGGTAGATTGGATTAGTTGAGGATACAATATCAAGAAGAGGATACATTGCCTAAGGTAGCATAGCACAGCAAGGAGTTAAAGATGTAGCAAAGGAGTCAGTAATATTTTCCATCTTGTGATTATGCAAATGTTTTTCCTTATATCATATCATGTGTGGCTACGCATGTTGATTTGGATATATTGCTTCCGATGAAATTTTGATTTCTAAAAATTTTTGAAATCTACCATTTCTTTCAAATCGATGCATGTTTTATTTTTCGATCCTACACCATAGGATTTAAGTGGATTTTCAAAAAGAAAATTGACATGGAAGGTAATGAGATTACCTATAAAGTGAGGCTAGTCGCTAAAGGTTATCGTCAAAGACAAGGAGTTGACTATAACGAGACATTTAGCCCCATAGCTATACTTAAATCCATTAGAATACTTCTAGCCATTGTTGCTCATTATGATTATGAAATATGACAGATCGATGTGAAAATGGCTTTCCTAAATGTAAACCTAGTTAAGAATGTATATATGATACAATAAAGGTATGCAAGCTTCGAATTTCCATTTATGTATTGAAGCAAACATCTAGGAGTTGGAACTTCTGATTTGATGAGACAATTAAAGAGTTTGGTTTGTCACAAAATCCTAATGAACTTTGTATGTACAAGAAGGTTAGTGGGAATGCTATCATATTCCTTGTGGTATATGTGGATGACATATTACTATTGGGAAATGATGTTTCAAGTTTACAATCAGTCAAAATTTGGTTGTCTCAAAAATTTTCCATAAAAGACCTTGGAGAAGCAACTTATATATTGGGAATAAAGATCTATAGAGATAGATCAAGGAAGTTGCTAAGTCTTTCACAGTTAACATATATAGATAAAGTGTTAAAAAGGTTTAGCATAAAGCAGTCCAAGAGAGGGTTTCTTACCATAACTCATGGGATAAAACTCTTGAAATTTATGTGTCCCCAGACGCAAGATGAGAGGACTTACATAAGTATGATCCCGTATGAATCGGCAATAGGATCAATCATGTATCCTATGGTATTATATACAAAGGTGATTGGCTTTAATGCAAGTGGGAGATTGTTAAAGTAGTTCTCCAAAGGCAATCACCTTTAGTACTTTTGTACAAACTTTATTTTGATTAATAAAGCAAAAGTCATTTTTCATTAATTTGATATTCGTTTATATATGAATTGATATTGATTTTAAATCGAATTAATGAATTATATGATACAAAACATAGTATGAAGGAAATTATGATGAGATCGTTATAATCAAATTCCTATCATGTGTAATTATGTTAGTATCTATATAATTCGTAGTCACAGGATTAATAAGATAGGACATTATTAATCCAGGCAGACTAGAACATATTATACTCCTTAATTTGATCAAGCAATGGATCTCAAAAACTGTAAGCATGAGATGTTTAGAGTTAAGATGAGGATGGTTACTAAGGGTAGTAAGTATATCGGATGACCCACTATGAGATTATTATATGGATGATCTATCTAATGTTAATGATTAATATCATCATAGCAATGGTATAAATATCCTTAGACTTGAGGTACTCAAGGGTATCTTAGATACCAATCTTATGCTTTGACATTATTCCTTGTTAACTTAAGACAAGGTCACTCTTAGGGTGGTGATGGGGTATAGCTATTGGTATTTGAAGGTAATTAGGTAGCCAATAAAGAATTCACCACTCTTGATAGAAGGAGATGATACCCACGGCCTCTTGTTGGGTCATTACTCAGGAGTCTCTGGCTATAGCAGTTATGTGTCATGAAGAGAGCCTTCAATGACACATAAAGTAATAAAAATCAAGGATAAGAACTAACATCACTTGGAGTAGATATGATGTAGTCAGTCTAGTGGGAGTTGACACATAGCCCATACTCCGATTCAAGTGGGGTATAGGGTGGTGAAAGGAAAAATTACATGGTATTTATCTATGGAAAGGTTCATAAGTTAGATAATTAACTATCGAAGAGTTCGTGTGTTAATCCACTTATATTCTGGAAAATTGGCATCATGAAACCTTTTATGATTTTTTGGAATTAAGAGTTAATTCAAGGGCTTAAAATAACTGAGAACTTAAGGGTCACTCGCATAAAAGATTGGATGAAAAATATAGTGTGTATGACTGATTTTAAGTAGGCCACGATCATGGCTCATTGGCCACAATCCTGATAGAGGGCACAAAATGGTGCATAAGTGAGGAACTCACTTATGTACACAAGGTCTTACCTCTTCTTAAACACTCAAGTAAGAGCATACGAGCTCTAAAAGAGTTCTAGAGTGAAAGAGAGGTATCAAAAACCTTATTCTTGCAATTGTTGTATGAATCAAAGTGCATGCAATAAGATTCTTGATTTATCTTCCATCATTTTAAGCATCTACTAGAACTAATCTAGTTTGGTGCTCAAATCACCCTTATACATTGTTTCTTCATCTTCTTTGAGTGTTCTTGGGTGATCAAGGAAGGGTTTGGTATTTGTAACAACCCAAACAAGGAGAGGAAACAAGAAAGGAGGAGAAACAAAAGGTAAAAAGTTTTATATTTCATGTTCTTTATATATCCATGGAAACATGTATGGTTCTTTAATTTTCGGGTTAATAATGTATATCTGAAAAATGTCAAATGAATACATATACAATCATTATAAAGTGTGAAAAATCAATAATGACGTGTGTGTGTGTTTATTTTATGCATGAGCATGAAATGCATTTCCTAACTTCTCAATAATGTCTATCATGTACAGTATTCTAGGGTTCTAACCCTTAGCATGGGAAAACGAGATGTTACAATCTTAGTGAGGGTGTAAAGGTGTATGCCTTTGATTTCAATGCAATTATTTATTTGATTATTATTAATATGGGCTTAGAAAGTTACTTTTAGGATAATTTGATTCTAATTGTAGGATATGATGATTTATAGTATGAATGGATAGGTTGAGATTGATGAAGGACTGATGATGTAAAATTGATAATTTTGATTATGGTTTGCTAAGGACAAGCAAAAGCTTAAGTATGGCAATGTTTGATAAATGCATAATTGACCATATTTATACCCTATATTTGATGTATTTTGCTTGATATTTTATACTTTTATTTTTTATTTGGTACTTAATTTGTCTAACTATGTTTATAGGTTATAATTACCTTCGTGTACTTAATGGAGAAGAATTTAGATGAAAAAAGGTATAGAATGAATATTTGAAGCAAAGAAGGGATACATGGGGTGCATCAACCTGTGTACTTCTCTCAAGATGTACAGAATCACAAATTCTGGGTATTTTAGATTATAGACAATCTAATACAAGGTTATGTATTATCCTATGCATCTCCCAAAACCCTAAAAATTACTATAAAAAGACATGTTTAGAGGCAAAAAGAGAGAATAAACATTAAGAGGCCATTATAGCACCAGAGATCATTCAGAATGGGTGATCTTGATTCAAAGAACTGGAAAACATGAAGAAACCATTGAAAGATCTAAAAGAATACAAGATCAAACCTCTAATTGCAAGAATATTCAATAAAAGATAAACAGGGAGATTTAGAATTATTAATCCTTTATTTTTTATTCATTTTTCTTTCTGTTATTGTTTGATTTTGTCTTCAATCATGTGTAACTAAATTCCTTTAGTGTCTAAGTTAGATGAACCCTATGTTTATGCTTTAATATGTTTTGATTCTTTTATTAATGCAATTGGTTTGATTAATATATTATTATTTGATTACGTGTTTTATTTATTTTCTAATAGATTTGGAATGTTATATTATAATCTGATTTCATAACATAGAGATTAAGAAATCCTGTATGAATAGATCTACCATAACTGGAAGGATTTCACTACAACCTTAGAGACAGGATGATATAAATCTTACAGATTAGAGTCAAACCTAATAGAGGGATTCAAAATCAGTAAAGCAATCCTATAAACTTTAACATAAGTAATTCAGTTAAAAACTTTAAGATTAGTTGTTATTAGACTAAACGTCATCTTTTTTCATATAATAGGAATCTCCGTAGTCTAATAAATAAACAAAACAATTGCATAATAAAAGATCAATCTCTTAAGGGTTTTAGGGGGATTTAAAAGTTAAATAGTAATTTTTTTATATCGATAGTTTACTAAGTGTTTCCTTAATTCTCTAATTCAATCTTACTGCCCATTTATTTTACTTGATTAGATTTATTTTCTTTTAAGTGAAAAATAAATACCAATTCTATAGAATAGATAATAGGATAACAGAAACTAATAGTACTCAGAATCCTCGTGGGATTTACCCTACTTGCAGGTACTAGTAAGAGTTACGCTATGCACTTATGGCTATTTCATAATTGACACTCTCAAAAAGACAATCGCTAACTTTGATTTTCTTAACTTGATTTGTTCCTTCATTAGTAATTTTTAGTGCATCTTAATTTTTGTGAATTGTTTCACACATAAAGACTATACTGAATTAATTTTTTTTTCCCAATGCACAAAATAAAATGTAGAAGATTTTGCTATTTAAGGAGAATAATATTTTTTTCTTAAAGATCCCATTCCTCTTTTAAATTGGGAATTTTTGTATCATCTATAATTTTAGTAGGAATATATGGACCACTCAAGACAATTTCATATAAATTGACATTTTAGGCCATTAAGAAAATTTTCATTCTTTCTTCTAATAAAGGTAGTCATTTCTATAAATTTATTATTGTTTTGATCCTCTTGGTTAAAGAAAGATGAAGATGCTCCAAAATATGTCGTTATAACCTTTGCTAAAGGATTTCATTTGAAATATTAGCACTATAAACCCACTTTGATAACACTTATTATTCCCTAATGGCATCCAAAAGGTGTTAAATGTCTACAATTTGTAAAAATAATGTCTACAAATTATCACAAATGTAAGAATGATATAAAAGTAAAGAAATTTAGCTACATTTTTAAATAATAAAGTAAAGATTAAGGGAAGAGAGATGTAAGATTTATAGTGGTTTGATAAACAATCCATGCTTATTTCCACTCCAAGAATCATCTTAGAATTCCACTAAAATTATTTCTTTCAAGGCAAAGAGTAACCTTTGTACAATCTTTATTTTGGCAAAAAGGAACCTTGTTTCCAATCTTTCTTCAAGGTAAACAGGAACATCAAACCAATTTATATAAACCTAATATAACATCCAACTACCACAAGGTAAATACCTGAATACCTGAAGGACATTCAATTACACACCCTATGAAAATGGTATGTTGGAGCAACAACAAATCCAACTTACACATGGCATCATCAAGCATACTCGAAAGTCACTAAATTTTGAAAACATTCACTTCATTCAATCATGAAGCTTACATTGTTTCCATCAAACAAATATTTACAAAACCTTATATAGGTTCTAGCAAAAATACAAAAATAATAAAAATTGTATCACTTCTGATGTCAGCTAACAGACCTCTGAGCCATAACTTGATCCAAAAATTAGTCCTGTCTAAAGAACTAGATCTCATGTCTCGTACCTGCAAAGCCACATTGTAATTTTTGATGAGTTTTGCAAACTCAATGAGTAAACCATCATTGATGAATTAACCGGATTACATATACACATCACATATATCACAGATATTCATTCAGAACATATAATTATTTTTTAGATACTAACACATCATGGCATAACATATGGTCACTCATTACAGCTTTGCAAATCATTTATGAATTTCATTCTTATATGAACGCTATATGCATGAGACTCACATTCGTTTTATTATTGTGACTGAGTGCCTATCACATACTTATACAAAGATTGGCC
>JANQBM010132071.1:0-25306 GCA_025594535.1 Erythroxylum domingense | reverse complement strand
TACATACATGTGCATTAACAAACACTTATAATTGTGCAAAAGTGTGATATGTGTATATTGCTTGATATAAAGGAGCAGTTGAAACATCAACATCCAGACATTGCTGGAACTTCAAGGCAATAGCTTCGGGAGTAATCAGTGAGTAACCTAGATGGTTTCGCACAATTAATTGTTTGCTTTAAAATATGTTTTGAATGATGATATGAATGTTATTTGATTATGTTGATGTTGGACAATGAAGGTCCAAGACTTGATGCATGAATGTGATATTGAAGTGCTATTTATATATGAATGTGACGAACTAAATGCTTCTTGATATGATTGATTAATTATGAGAGATGTATTCCATACATGAATGCATGATTGGATAATAAGATCTGTGACAAGAGTAGCCACCAAAAACTAGCTTAAAGCTCCAAATGTGATTAAGAGCCAAAGGATCATTATGTAAAATGAGCCCTGTATCTCCAACAGATATGGGACAGTATAAATGAGCTCGATATCCACAATAGACAGGGGACAGTTTAGTCCCTTGGTCATAACAACGTAATAATTGGAAAAGAGTCACATGAGCATTTCATATACATTTTAATAAGTATGTTTGATTGTTTGAAATGAAAAATTATCTTACCCTTAAGTGAGAATATGATATGTGATAATTTATGCAAAATGTAAAGATGTGAATTATATATTATATGTATGATGTATTTCATGAATAGAGTGAACCATCGATGATGGTTACCTCATTGAGTTCGCAAAACTCACCAAAGTTGCAACTTTGATTTTTCAGGACTGAGAGACGAATTTAGTTACTAAGAGACACTACAAGAGGTATAGTCTTGTACTTTTGGGGAAAAAGAAGAAATGGCTCAAAGGTCGGTCAGTTGAGATTGGAAGATTAGATTGATCTTTTTGTGAATTTCCTCTTTCATGTTGTGTATTTTGTATTAGGATATGATGATGTTCATATTCGGACAATATTGAAAACTGTCAATGCAAATATTTGGTTTTATAAAATGAAAGGAAAATTTTGGGTTTTAAAATATGGTGTTTTTCATTATGATGTCTTACAAGAAAATAAAGAATGATGATGCCATGTTAAGTGAATGTTGTGAATGAACGTAGCGCACCATTATCATAGGTTATATATTGGAATGTCCTCAGGGTGTTCTGGTATATTCCTCATGGTAACGGGGCGCTACAGTGTATGTTGAATATTTATATGAATGATCAAATTAGTAATGTGTGTAAAACATGTGTGTATCGCATTATTTTAGATGCACAAGTTAAAAGTCAGCATCCAGACATTGTCGGTTCGTCAAGGCAATAGCTAATCTAGAGCATATTGTGAGTCAATCTAGATGTTTTCTCATTAGGATTGATTTCTTTCTTTTTAAATTTCAGATATTGAACTGTGATTGGTGTGAATGAGATAATTTTGGACATTTATGGTTCGAGGAGTTTGATAATTGAGATTGTATTGGAAGTGTTTCATAATTGAATGTAAATCAAAGAAAATATGTGTACTCAACAAAATGTTGAATTCTGGACTTAGATCCAATGAATATGTGAAAATGACTATGTGTAATGAATGAAAGTTATTAATTGCATATAATGAGCAATGATGTATTTCATCGTATTGATATAAATAATCAGATAAAGGAGTTATAACCAAAGTGACCAGTGAAAAAGAGCTTAAAGCTAAAAAATACACATAAAGGGCTGCCACAGGCTCAGTATTTAATGAGCTTGGTATCCATAATAAGTATGGGATAGTTATTAATGAGCCCAGTATCTACAACAAATAAGGGATAGTAAAAAGGCGCTCAATCACAACAAAGTAACAATAAAAGTGGAGCCACATATGCATTTGCATATATAATTTGATGTGTATTAGATGAATGATTGAAATGAATTGCTTGAACTACTCTGAAATAAAAATGCAAAAAAATGTACACAAATTGTATTTGCTGAAGCATGATGAAATGTGAAGTGATAATTCAATATTTGATGATATTGCTTTGTCTATGAATTAAATTCTGAATTGTTCTTCTATTTTGATATGAGTAAGCACATCAAGGATGATTCACTCACTGAGTTCACAAAACTTATCAAAAGTACAAATGTTAGTTTTCAGGTACGAGGACGACTTAGCTCCTAAGGCAAACTAGTAGAAGTCTAGTTCTTCCCATTTTGTAAGTCAAGAATGGCTCAAAGGTCCAGTCAGTTGATACTGAGGAGTTTAGTTAGAATATTTCTAGTTAGTTCCTCATTTCATAGAAAACATGTTGTAAAGAGTAGTAAACTCTTAGATGTTTTTGATATTGTCCATATATGTACTATGTAATGTAATGCTACAATATAAATTATGTTTGTGAATGAAATGGGGAGTTAATCTTTTGATTATTTATGTTCTTTATGATGCCATATAAGTGAATGTGATTGCTCTAACATGCCACTTTCATAGGGTATGTTCTTGAACATCCTCAGGAAATTTGGGCATGTGCCCTATAGAGGTGGATGTTACAAATTTAAACTCTAATGTTTTTATCAAAATATAGGTTGAACTCTAACATTTCAGAGTGTTCAATTTGAACCCTAATAATTCAAAATGTTACAAATAAACCTTAAATAGATATAAAATTTAATAAAATTAAGTCAATCAAGTGTCGCATCATGTTGACTTGATACATATTTATCTATTTTTAATTACTAATGGATTATATTGCCACGTAAGACATGATACATATTTATCTTTTTTTAATTACTAAATGGGTCATACTGCCACATTTATGTTACATGACAGTAAGAGACCTAAGTATCTTAAACATAACAATAACAATATTCTAGTAGAATTCCAACTGAGATGTAGGATTTAGAGAGGTTTAGAAGTATGTAGCTTTTTTACCTTTAACTAGTAGAGATTTCCAATAGACCATAGGAAAAAAGTTTTTGAAAATGGTTTGAGGAAAGCAATATCCAAATACATAAACAAAGAATTGTATAAAATAAAAAAATAAAAAATAATAAAAATGAATAAATATACAAGAAAGAAAGCAAATAAGTAAATAGAATAAATAAGCAATTGAAAGAGAAAAAAGAATAAGAAATAAATAAATAAAATAACTGATAGAATAAGTACTACAAACAAAGTATTTAGGTTAACATAAGACAAAAGAATCGAAGGAAAATGTGAAAAATGACTATAAAAAGAAAAGGATCTCTCTATGTAAGATCCTCTACTTGTATTTTGGTTTGCCAAAGTTTTCTATTGAGACTTAATCCCTCGGTAAGCTTTAGTAGGTCCTATCATACTTGATTACCTTCCCTCAATTCTTCTTAGGTCTTTCCCTTCTTTTCTTACAATAAGTTCAATCTTCTTGCATCTTCTTAGTAAGGTATCAGGATGTCTCCTCTTAACATGTCTGAACTACCTAACCCTTGTCTCCTTAAATTTACCATCAATATTAGCTACCCTTAACTTATCTCTTACCACTTAATCTTATCTCTTCTTGTAAGGTTTCACATATAACAGAGCATCCTTATCTTTACCATCACTAACTTATAACTATGCAGCTGTTTGAATATGACCTCATTGCTAAATTGTAGAATTTACCTTTTAACTTGAGTGGTAACTTCTTATAATCAAAATTCCTGATGCGCACCTTCATTTAAGCCACCCTTGATTTGGTATGGTAAACTATGATGTCATTTATCTCGCCATTGCTTTATATAATGGATCCAAGGTACTTAAAACAATCTTTCTGTGATATAACTTTTGAACCTATCTTTATCTCCACCTCAGATGCAAACCCTGTGACCTGAAAAGTTACACTCTAAATACTCATTCTTAGTCATGCTCAAATTAAATCCCTTCAACTTTATCATATCCCCCTAAAGTTCAAACTTAACATTAACGCCCTCTATTGTTTCATCCATTAAAACAATGATATCATTGAGTTTTACCATTTCTAAGGTACCTTTTCTTCCATCCTCATCCTCATATTTTTGTTATTGTGTTATAGTTTTTACAACCTATCATCTCCTTGAACTTCACCTTCCAATTAGCTTCCTAAATTTTGTTGCAAACATGTTATCAAGGAAATATCTTTTGTAAGGATGATTCTTTAGAACAAGCTTCAACTGACCAAACCTTTTCTTACCCACATGTTTCTTTTTCAATAGTGTATATAATTCCCTAACATAAATAAGGCCTAAAATCCTTAAGCTCCTTTTTCAACAACTCCTCGTAAAGCTTAATTGCTTTACCATACTTCTCCATCATATCCTTAACTCTCACAACTAGTAAATTGAAATTCTTTAAAAATGATTTTTTCCTACTTCTTGCATTTCTCCATAACTACTTAAATTCTCTTTAATACTCTATCGAATGGTTCACAAGACTCTAAATTTGTCATCACTATACCATCTCTCCTTTTACTCTTCAAGAAAAGAATTTTCTCTATCCCACTACTTGTGGTCTCCTCTGTCTCTAGCGTTGCAATTAGTAAGGTGATTCTTGCTTTAAAGTTTAACTATACAAAGATTAGAGTAGCAATAACAGTGAGAGTGATGACAACCAAGATTTTGAGGATTAGAATAGTGAAATATAAGGGTTTTAAGGATGTTGAGAGGGTGGAGGTTTTGGGTAATTACATGATTATAATCATAAGGAACAAATAAGCTCTAATGAAAGATTATCTGAACAATGATGATGGAAGAAAATAAAACATTAAAAATTAGGTTTTGGGTGAAAAGTTGGGAATTAGGGTGTGATAATGTAGATTGGAATTTAGGAATTAGATTAATTTATTTTTAAATATGTTTTATTATTATTAATTTAAATTAATAGGTTTTTATCAATAATCCAAATTAAATATTAATATAATTTAATAAAATAAGATACTTAAGTCTCACATTGCTATGTGGTATAAATGTGGCAGTGATACCTATTTAGTAATTAGAAAAAGATAAATATATGTCACTTTGACAATGATATGGCACTTGTCAAATGGAAACTTAACTCCATTTTTAAAAACGTTATGGTTCAAACTGAACACTCCAAATTTTTAGGGTTTAAAATGCATTTTTAACCTTTCGTTATATTCACAATCTTGATTTTTTAAAAGATTTGATGTTTTCCCTTCATCTTTATCATATCCCTTTTTCACGTTCATCATTTTTGTTATATCCTTATCAATAAATTTGTTTATCCTGCTATTGAGTAGCTCTGCCTAGTGCTCTTATTGTGTGAATGTCTTTTTTTTCTCTCTCTTTTATAAGAGTTTGATTTCTTCTAATTATTGTGCATATGTATTTTTTTTGACATATTTTAAGTATGCAGAAAGGTACATTTATATGAATAAACTTTCCTAGTTCATGTTAGCATTTTACATATCCAAGATAAGAGGTGCGTGTCATAATGTTCACAAGTTTTTTAATTTTTGTGGTATGTATTTAGGTCCTTGTAGCCTTTAATATGCATAAATCTAGATGCTGCCTTTAAATCATGTATAAAAACGATCTGGTATAGAAAAATGAATTATAAATAAACAAGATTTTTATTATATCCTTATGCATCATTAATTATATCAATTGTTGAGATATGACTAGATTCTATCGATTAAAGAACAATTATAAGAAAACTCATTTTCTTTTTATACAAAAATATTGTTTTGACTAAGAAGATTATTATTAAGAAGAATTGACTTAAAATTTATCTCTTATATAAATAATTTTAAATTGTAAACTACTCTAACAGTTAGATGTCAAATGACGTAACTCAAAATGATCAAGTGTGTTTATATCTATCATTTTCCACTCTTATATGATGGGTTTAGTTAGTTAGATTTTTTTAGTTTCTTATACTTGTTTAATAACTCATGCTACCAGCATATGAAGAGAGCTCATATTCACATATCTGTTAGGAATATATGTCATATCGATTAATAAATCAGTCTTTAAGTAGATTTAGTATGTTATACTTTACGTCATATCTCACATTTTAATCTCCTTTGATCTCATTTACTTCATCATATAATAAATGTATTTAATTCTTTTACTAAAAGTCAGTGGTTACCTTTGAATATACAATTTTTCTTATAAGAATTACTAGTCAAACTAACTAAATTATCTTCAATTTAATCTAATTTACTTTCCTAAAATTGTATCATAATATCATATCAAACTTAATCTTCTGGTAACATTCTAAAATAGTAACCTTAAATTCTTAAGAATTAGACAAGAGCCCTAGGGGTATACTATGAGGCTTATTTACCCTTTAGGGGCCTCATACAATGTAAGTTAAGATTTTATAACTTACATTAATCTCTTTTCATGGTCTTTTTTGCACATATGGTAAAAGTCATATGCTATAGTATTAAATTCTTTTTGTCTGGGCGTATGTATTTTGTTATCATAATACTGTGCAAATGTTAGTTTAAACATACTTAATGTTTAACCTAACTTTACTTCTCTACTCTTAAATTCATCTTTCTAAACTCTCACCTAACAATTTAAGATATATACATTGATTACGTGATCACTCGAACACAATTTACTTTAACTTAAGTTGGCATTAATGGTTTGATTTTCCTACTTTTGCTCTTAATTATCACTTTGGTAATAATTTAAAACCTACACCATCTTCATTCATCACAAATACTAGAGGTGATTGCTTGTGTTAAAGTTCATCTATATGACATACTATTTTATTCATACATAAAAATATGCCATATATCGAAATCATATTTCAAAATTAAGTATTACGCTTTACTTAATAAACAATGTCTACTCATACTTATATTTAAACATGATAGTAAATTGAATAAACAAATACAAAGAAATTTTAATCAGTTACATTTTAATATCTACGTAATCCTAGTGACTTCATATGCCTAATATATGTATCTCAAGAAATTGGTTTTGTCACTGGGTCTATCTTCATATCTCTTGTAGATATATATATTTCATGCTCATTTCTCCTAGTGTAACTATATCTTTTATTTAATTATATTTGATATCTATATGCTTGGTTTTACAATGAAATTTGGAGTCTTTAGTATTAGTGATTGCCACTTAATTATCACAGTTGATTATTACTGGACCAGTTTCACTTTTAAAAACTCTTAACTTGACCAAGAATAGTATAAGCCACACAACTTCTTGTACTGCTCCTAAAAATACTATAAATTTAGCTTCCATTGTAAATGAGGCAACACATGATTATTTCTTACTTTTCTATGATATAACATCATTATTGAGTAAGAAAACAAATTCAGAGATATATTTTCTCTCATTGAAATATCCTCATTTATCTATACACCTTTATATACATAAGTTGTTGCTTTGATAACACAATGTATAATTAATAATACCTTTTAGGTACCTTATTATTATCTTTATTACTTTCTAATGTAGTTATCTTAGATTTGATTGATATCTACTCACCATTATAATAACATAACAATTACTTGGCCTTGTACACATCATGGACTATATAAGACTTCTAACTATACTGGAACAGGGAATTTTCTACATTTTTCCTTTCTTATGGTGTAGATGGGAAAAACTTCTTGCTGAGAACTTTTTCTTTAACATAATCTTGCATACTAAATTATTATAAAATCTTTTGAATATAAGTTGCTTAAGAAAGTGACAATAATCTCTTTTTAATGATCTTTTAAATTTAACTCCAAGAATATATATAACTTCACCTATGTCTTTCATCCCAAATTCAGATGATAACTAATCTTTGATTTACTTGGAAAACTCATAATCATTACATGCAATCAAAATTTCATTCACGTATAAAGATAAAATTAAAATTTTATTTATGGATCTCTTAATATATATACAATAATCTTCATCAAGTACATTATGAAAAAAATTATACCATAACCTTGAGGATTGCTTCAGACTATAAATTGATTTTAATAACTAACATTTTTTATACTTTTGGCATGTCTCAATCAAATGTATAGATTATTCTATATGGATTTATTCTTCTAATTATCCCTTTAGAAAACCATTCTTTACATCCATTTGGTGAAATTTAAGATCCAAATTGGCTACTATAGCTATTATTAGATGAATTGAAATAAATCTCACTACAGGTGAAAATGTCTCATTAAAATCAATTCCTTATGTTGTGTATATCCTTTAGTTATAATACATGCTTTGTAGCTTTTGATATTGCATCATATTTTCATTTTATTTTGAGAACCCAGTTGTTTCTAATAACTTTTTGTAGGGAGCTCAAATATATCTGATACTTAATTTTAACTTAAAGAAATATTCTTTTCTTCCATTGTTTTCATCCATTCTTTTTGGGTAACACTAATAAGTGCCTCAAGTACATTCTTTAGCTCATCCTCTTATTGTAAGATATTCATATAAATTTCCACTTTTATTTCAAAACAACATTAAGGAATTATTTCATGATTACTTCGACGTAAATGACATTCATGAGAAATAGATTCATAAATGTGTTGATTACTCCTACTTGGATCAGATATAGTAGGTAAACTTTCAACATAGTGTAACCTAAATTGAAATTAAGTTAATCCTTCAAGTTTTAGACTATTCTGCCTTAGATAAAGTATCTTTTTATAATTCCCCATAATAAAATCATTCAAATGAAGATTCTCAAATAAAAATACGTCTTTTCCTATTTCATCATGCTTTAGAAAGTCATTTTCTAAAAATGTAACATCTCGTGATTCAAATTCAATTACTCATTCAATACCTATTTCACCTATGAACATATATCCTTTTAATTGTTTAGAGTATCTAATAAATATATTTTTCCCCTTCTTGGGCTTATTTTCCCTTTTTTTTTAGAGAGGTCATAAATGTAGGTTACATACCCCCATGGTCTTAAATTTACCATTCAAGCTTTCTACCTAACTATAATTCATACAAAGTGACCATAATTGATTTTGCAGGCCCTTGATTAAATACATAAGTATCTATAAGCAATGCATCATGCCAATAGGTGATTGTTAAATTTTCTTGTGCCATTATGGACCTAACAATTTCTAGCATTATTCTATTTATTCTTTTTGTAATGCCATTTTGTTTTGGGATTCGAGGAATAGTGAAATGTCTTCTTATCCCTTTTTCATCACTAAATAACTTGAGCTTATTAAATTATCCTTGACAAATTCTTAATGCTTTTATTTTCTTGTCTAATTGATCCTAAACTAAATTCATATACTTTATGAAATAATTTAACGCTTCAATTTTATGAGAAATCAAATATACGTGACCATACAAAGTATAGTCATCTATAAAAGTGATTAAATATATGGCTTAAAGTCATGCCTTTACATTCATTGAATGAAAAATGTTAAAATGAATTAACTGTAATGGATATGAAGCTTGTGTTTGTTTTAAATATGGCTTTCTTGACATTTTCGTAACAAGACATTGTTCACAAATAGATAAATCAACTTGATCTAAATCACCTAAGAGACCTTCTTAGTTAATTGACTTATTCGATTCTAACATCCAGTATGGTAAAAATATCAATATAAATACATGACTATAATAAATATTTCAAAGCTATAAATTGATTTCACTACCTTGTAAATTTACACCAAAACTAAGACTAATTAATACAAACATAAAAATGAGATTCAATCGTTAAAGGAATTAACACTTCATTTATGATTAGGAATTAACTACCACATATGTCTAATTTGTAAGTTTCAATCCCTTGTAAAACAACTTTTAAGTTATCTTCTACATCCATCATGTTCTATATAAGATTTTTCAAAATTCTATTAAGGCATTCCAATCCTTTGCTACATTACTTCTAATTCTACAATCAATAAAGGATGTGATTCTATTAGAAAAATAGAACAAGAGAAATTTATAAAATAAATGTTTATATAATAAGATTGTACCTTTTTAGGATCGCTATAATTGCAAGTAAAGTGACCCTTATAGCCCCAATTAAAACACTTGACTTTTTTCATGATCTTTTTTAAAAGGTTTTTTTTCTTTTCCATATTGATTCCCTATAGTTCATTTAAGTCCTAACTATAGTGGATATTTCTCTTACCCTTTTTCCATTTGTTCTACCATAATGCTTATGCAACATGTCCATAGCTCTAAGTGAGCTAGAACCAAATACATATACCTTGAAGGACATCTTGGGAGCTTCAAGATGTTCCTTTTCCATTATAAGATGCCTTATAGCATCTTCCATTGTCTTGATATTCTCATTGTGGTTAAATGCATCTTCATATGCTCTTAAATATTAGGTAGCAAATGGATCATAACTTTCATATGCTACTCATATGATAAATCATAACCAACTTAATATAACTCACTTATCATATTTAACATATGCCTTAAATGCTTGTATATTGTATGACCCAGTCATTTTTTATATATTTCAAAATTTTATAATGGGTTATCTCACTTGGTCATTGATTTGCGCTCAAAACGTATAGCTAAAGTTGACCACATATTCTTAGTAGTTTCACATTTTTGAATCTCACAGATTATATCGTTATCCATAATGCTTAAGTAATGTAATACAAGCCAATGATTTCTTCTTCCTCTATATTTCATAAGCATCACAATCCTTCTTATGTTGAGTCTTATTACCTTCCTCAAGAATGTTCATGGTTATGTTAAATGGTTTTAGAGTCTCTTGATCCTCTAATACATATTGAACTTCAATACTCTAGATTTCATAATTGTCATTATTTAATTTCTCACCCTTTTTTAGTTTAGCAATAATATTCTTTGATGCAGTGGCCATAATTGAAATACAAAGTTTTTAGAAGAACAAAGAAACAGTATGCGTGCACATCAATGTCGTATCATACATATACATAGTGAATAATCATATTTCAATTTCCAACAAAATTAAATGAGCATATATGTTCTCAAATTTCACTCATATGACAATTGAATACCGATTATCATATTCAAATGTAATTGTCAAGTAAAATTCATGTAAAATAGATATTGAGAAATTGAAAATATCAAACGTGATAAACACAAATGGACTCAAATACTTATAGTTCAGTATAACTTAGTACTATAAAAAAATGATTATAGAATATTAACATTGCCTAAATATAACAAAACCTAAATACAATAGAGTTAACCAATTCATGTAAAAATTCCCTTAAAGTGCAATATGCAATATTTCTAATTATTCCCATCAGGAAGTCAATAAGATATCAAGCATAATCAATTCCCTTTATCGAATTTCTCTCATAAATATTATCACTAACCAGCTGTACGTTTTTGGATTTGGCAAATATAAATTCCAGAGTATGCTTAACAATTCACTTTCTTGTTATGGCAATATTGAGAGTAAAGTCGTTTATTTTACTTTAACATCTGAAAAAGTCACAACCTCTTAAATGCAACTCTTGCTTCTTTGGCCAAGTGTAACATCTCAAATAACTGTGATAACAACTAGCTTCATTTGTCATCTCTAAATATTATTAAATTCATTCAAATTCATATTACGTGTTAATTTAATTTCTAAGTAATTATATTATTAAATCTAATATGTGTGTGTGTGTATAATTAATTCAACGTGTCTCTACAAGGCTAAATTGTATTCTTACTTATCCAATCCTCTAATCCTAAACTTTGCATTTAAAAAGCGTTTTGCCTATGTATCTTTTATTGCCTATATCCAGAAGTGACTGCTTAAAGTCATTAACAAACTTGGCTCATGTATGATGATCCATGGATTTGTAAACTAACCCATATATGCTAGGCCAAAATCCGGCTACGTGGAAGCTTCTCCTTGCTTCCAGCCAAAAACGTCTTTGCAACCAAAGGAAGCAGTGCCGGAGACAATTCCAACGTGCTTACGTGGTGATGGCCGTTACGAGCAAAGCAGTACACGCGAAGAATAGAAGACGACGTCGGAGAAAGGAAGCAGAAGATCAAGAAGTAGGAAACGACATAGTTTCACGTTGGTTTAAAGGAGATATATGCTGCATCTGTAACAGCCTTTAACAAACTAAACAAAATAAACACGTTTTTGGTCTTAGAGGGGTCGGTACTGTTTATCAGTCGTTGTAATGACTAAAGAAATCAATGAAAATCCTGAAGTTAGAATTATTCTATACTTAGACTGAATTGTTCTAGGTGATGATTACTGATGTAGAAGTAGGAAATACTAACACGGTATTGATCAACGTAAGCATTGCACACTATCATTAACATAACAGTGAGTATTTATAGTATACAAAGGAAGCCCTAAGGACATTAGAGTAAATACACAACTCATGCATAATAAGGAAAGATACTATATATCTCCTATACGCCCCCGCAAGATGGAGGGTCGACGAGAGACTCCAATCTTGTCCCTAATAGGAAGAAATGAAGCGCGAGCTAGAGGTTTCGTCAAGACATCAGCTAGTTGATCTGCAGAAGATACATGAGTGACACGAAGCATCCCAAGGTGAATCTGCTCACGAACAAAATGAAAATTCAGAGCAATATGTTTCATGCGGGAATGAAACACAGGGTTCGAGCAAAGGTAGGTAGCACCAACATTGTCACAGTAGATAACTGGCGCACGAGGCAAAACAACACCCAGTTCAGATAATAAGGAGCACACCTAGCGAAGTTCCGCAGAAGCAGTGGCAACAGCGCGGTACTCCGCCTCAGTGGAAGAGCGAGCAACCGTACGCTGCTTGTTAGACATCCAGGAGATAGGAGAGCCACCCAGATACACCAGATATGCAGAGGTGGAAGTGTAATCATCCTTGTTGCCTGCCCAATCAGCATCAGAGAAGGCATACAGAGAGAGACTGCTATTGCGACGCAGAACAATGTCATGATCAATGGTACCCGGTAAGTAGGGCAAAAGGCGTTTGACAGCAGCCCAATGAACAGTGGTCGGACGATGCATAAACTGAGACAGTTTATTCACAGCAAAGGCAACGTCAGGACGAGTAAGGGACAGGTACTGAAGACTGCCAATAACCATCCGATATTCACTAGGATCTGACAGAGCCGAACCACTGTGCAGGGTAAGAGGAACAGCAGGATCAAGTGGAGTGAGAACAGGATTGGCATTCAGCATATGAGTCCGAGACAAGAGATCACGAATATAACATTCCTGAGAGAGCAAAATGCCATCACCATGATACAGAACTTCCACCTCCAAGAAATAAGACAAGTCGCCAAGATCCTTTAGGGAGAACCGATGTGAAAGAGCTTGAAGAAAACGCTGCACAACTGAAGAGTCAGAACCAGTGACAATGATATCATCAACATAAACGAGTAAATAGATGACACAGCCGGCCTGCTGAAAGATAAAAAGGGAAGCATCTGCTAGAGAGTTGCGAAACCCCTGAGAGAGAAGAAAAAGGCGAAGCTCAGAGTACCAAGAACGGGGAGCCTGCTTAAGGCCATAAATAGCCTTACGCAACTTGCAGACAAAGTGGGGATGATCCCGATCAGTGAACCCTGGTGGCTGAACCATGTAAACATCCTCCTGAAGAGTGCCCTGCAAGAAGGCATTATTAACATCTAAGTATCGAAGAGACCAGTTCCGACTCACTGCTAGTGCCAAGAGCAGACGGATAGTGGTAGGCTTGACCACAGGACTGAACGTATCATGATAGTCGACACCAGGTCGCTGATGAAAACCTTTGGCCACCAAGCGAGCCTTGTACCTGTCAACCGAACCATCAGGCAACCGTTTGGTGCGATACACCCACTTACAGCCAACCAAGTTCTGGGTACGATTGGGCGGTACCAGATCCCACGTGCCATTGGTGACTAAGGCTGCAAATTCTTCAGACATGGCAGTACGCCACTTCGGATCTTTGACTGCTTGATGGAAGGTGGAAGGATCAACGTCTGGGGAAGAAGAAGAGACAGACGCCGAGAGAGAATATTTAGGGTTGGGCTTAGTGACGTGATTCTTAGAGCGAGTGACCATGAAGTGTGTATTGAGTGGTGGAGTGTCAGCGGGTGGAGCTGAGGAGGAAACCACAGGACCTGAAGGAGGAGTCAGAGGAGGCGAAGGACCAAGTGGCGAGGGAAGTGTGACATGAGGTATAAACCAGTCCGAAGGTTGAATGTCCGCAGATGACGGGGAGGAAGCAGAGGAATGAAAAGGAAAGTCAGTTTCAATGAACTTGACATGACGAGAAACATAGATCCTGAAAGTGCTAAGATCAAGACACAAATAGGCACTTTGAGTAGAGGAATAACCAAGGAAAACACAGGGAGTGGATCGAGAATCAAGCTTGTGTTGGGCATAAGGATGAAGTCAAGGATAGCAAAGACACCAAAATACACGAAGCTTAGTGTAATTGGGGGATTGTCGAAAGATACATTCATAGGGTGAGAGCATATGTAGAGTACGAGTGGGAAGACGATTGATGAGATACACCGCAGTGGAAAAGGCAAAGGGCCAGTAGTGAAGAGGTATGGATGCATGATGAAGAAGAGCAAGTCCAGTTTCAACAATGTGTCGGTGACGGCACTCAGAATATCCATTATGTTCAGGGGTATGGGGAGGAGTGGTAAGGTGAGTGATGCCATGAGTTGAGAAATATGAGGAAAGGGCGACGTATTCACCACCATTATCAGAGTAGAGAGTTTTAATGGAACAACTAAAGAATTTTTCAACAAGAGCTTTGAACTTAGTAAACGCATCAAATACTTGGGATTTACGTTGTAAAGGATAAAGCCAGACATACTTGGAAAAATAATCAACGAAAATGATATAATATTTAAAATTGTCAAGAGAAAGGACAGGAGACGTCCATACATCAGAGTAAATTATTTCTAAAGGACGACTAGAAATCAAAGTAGATTCAGAAAAGGGAAGCTTGTGACTTTTAGTGCAGTTGCATGCATTGCACGAAGTCAGCTCTTTATTACTACTAACAGGAAGATCAAATCTAGCTAGCAAATGATGAAAGACAGGGTTGGCAGGATGGCCAAGACGATGGTGCTAGGCCGCGGAGGATGGACGAAGCTCAGATACTAGAGCCAGCGACGGAGTAGGAGAAGCTGGCCATTCATATACGCCGTCCTTAAGAGGACCGCTCAGGAGGTGCGCCCCCGTGTTGGTATCCTTCGTAGTGAAACCGGAGGGTGAGAATTCAATGGCAATATTATTAGTGGTACACAACTGAGAGACAGATAAAAGATTTTTCTGAATAGAGGGAACATGCAAGACATCAGATAACTGAAAGGAGTGAGAATTAGAAGTTAGGAAAGCCGAACCAGTATGGGAGATTGGCAGCCCCGTGCCATCCCCAATCATAACATCCTCAGTACCAGTATACGGCTGATGCAGAGAGAGGTTTGCAAGATCCGAAGTAATGTGGTGAGTAGCACCACTATCCAGAAGCCAAGTGGGTGGAGCAACCGATGATGCAGGTACAGAGGCAAGATGCGCTCGCGGTTGCCAGGGAACAGAAGGCCGAATGCCAGTAAACTCTCGGAATTGCTGAGGACGTGAGGCTGCCGAATTGAAGTTATTAAGTAACCAGCCAAATTGAGGGCATTGGCGGATTTTATGTCCCTGCACCCCGCATCCCTGACAAAACTCCAAGAATGGCCTGGGAGGACGCGAGCCACGGTTGGAACTAGCAGCAGACCATGGCTGAGAATTGGAGGCGCCAGGCTGCCAGTGTTGATGGCCCAAAGAAGCAGTACCCCACGGCTGACTCGCAGGTGACTGAGGATGATTGTATTGCGGTGAATACCCAGGAGAAGACCCAGAAGAGCCCCGGCCATAACTTCTGCCCTTTGGGCCAGTAGCCGGATTGGCAGAAACGGAGGATGGCGGCTGCAACAAAGCATGAGACTGGGAGAGAGAGAGTTCCTCATGGATCAGCTTTTCAAATAATTCATCATAAGAGATGCTAGTTTCTCTAGCCTTAACAGCCTCAACAACAGGGCTATAGATTTCATTCAAACCATCCAAGATTTTATCAACCACATCATCTTCATCAAGGGGTTTACCCAATAATGCTAACTCATCAGCTTTATTACGTACAAATTGCAAAAACTCAGTAATAGACTTACTGCCCTAAAGAGGCCTTTTTAGATGTTCTTTTATCTGACTAATATGACTGCGGGATGCTTTGGCATAAGTAGTGTGAAGAATTTCCCACACTTGCCTGGATGTCGACGCACGCTGAACGTGAGGGGCAACAGTAGCTGTCAACGTGCCAAGAAGGAAAGAATATATGAGTTGATCTTGTCTAAACCAATGGCGGTACTGCGGGTTGGTGACTTCCTATCCACTGACGGTGATGGTTTCAGGCGGAACGATGAGGCTGCCATCAACGTATGACTCTAATTCATAGCCACGTAGAGTGGAGTAGATCTGCTGCTTCCAAAGGATGAAGTTAGTGCTAGATAATTTGATAGTATTCTGGGTAGAACCAGTAAGGACAATAATGGGATTGGTTGGATCAGTGGGGTTGGGAAGGGTGGGGACTGTGTAGGTGGATGAAGTCGTCGACATGCTGAGAAGATTTGGTCAGCAGCGGCTGTTTATGGAGTTTTAGGGTTTAAGTTCCAGGAACGATGATGGCTCTGATACCATGATGATTATTGATGTAGAAGTAGGAAATACTAACACGGTATTGATCAACGTAAGCATTGCACACTATCATTATCATAACAGTGAGTATTTATAGTATACAAACGAAGCCCTAAGGACATTAGAGTAAATACACAACTCATGCATAATAAGGAAAGATACTATATATCTCCTGTACTAGGCAATAAAATGTTTAATTTCACGCTTTTTCTTTAGCACTATGTGTGTGAGATAAAAAAAAGTTTTAATGGATTAGATGTTTGATTCCAATGAAATTATTTGGTATTATGATAAAGCGAATGATGGATAAACTGAATTCTTATTAGTATATGTTTGGATATATTGTTGCAGTATTATCTATACTGCATCCGAGATATAAGATAGAGGGAGTTAATTTTATATATAATGTATTATATGATGATTGAACTTCAAAGTATGAAAATGTCATTAAACAATTCTGGTATGATTTGTTTAATGATTATCAATTCAATAGATAAAGTTCAGGATTAGGATCGCAACAGGTTAAGTTGTTCAGCTCCGACTTTAGTTCTAAGTTTGGGCTCATCTTCTAAGAGCATTTTATTACTTTCACTTATAAAATTCATGAAAGAGGAAAAGGCTAGGACTTCATACAATATAATGGAGTTAGATGAATATGTGATGGAAGATTATATGACTGAAGTTGAAGGTATACAATTCGATATATTATTATGAAGGAAGAGTTGTAGAAATAATTTTTTGATCATGCAAGTAATTACACAAGACATATTAGCAATTTCATCATCTATTGTAACTTCGGAGATTGCTTTTAGAACTAATGGTCGAGTTATTAGTCCTCATCGTGCTTGACTTCATCCTCATACTGTGGAAGTCCTTATGTGTGCCCGAAGTTCGTTAGATGATGAAGATATTGAGGAAAAACTCTTTTCTTTTTAATATATCAATTTTGTCTATTTTTCTATTATCTTACGTTATGTTCCTTTTTAATTTGTATATTAGTACAACCACAGGTATTGATATACATGTAACTAGTCATGCACATACTCTTACTCGGTAGAAATTATTTATTAATTATTACTAAGCATTTAATATTCCTTTAATTTAATATTACAATACTAAATATAATGTTTTTACATACAGAAGAAGTTATGTAAATTATTGGTGATCCTAACTATAATGATTTGATGCTTTCTGTGTCTTTCTAGTCTCCAGTCTTCATAATCCACTCTCGGTCTCTCACAGTCTTAGGCTCCCTGTCCATAATATTATTTCAAGATTTTATCTTTATTTTTTAAACTATATCATTTAAAAATTTTGGATAATTATTTTTGTAAATTATGTCATCGATTAATGAATTTTATTCGTAACTTAAATTAATTGAATTGATTAATTTAATTATAATCTTTTTCTTTTATTTCATATAATTTTATCCTCCTTCATTAATGAATTTGGTTTTATCTTTTTCATTTGACCAGTACATTTACGTTTTATATATTCATTCATTATAAAATCATAATTTTTATTAATCAATTGAAACTTATAATTTCAATTAATTTATAATCTTTTTCTCTCATTTCCTATAATCCTATGTTCCTTCATTAATGAATTTGGTTTCATCTTATTTACTTGATCAATATATGTATGTTTTATAAATTCATTCATTATAAAATCTTAATTTTTATTAATCAATGAAAATTTACAACTTTAATTAATTGAATTGATCACTTTAAGTATAATCTTATCCTTATCATTAATGAATTTTATTTCATCTTCATCATTGTATCAATATATGTAATTTTTATATATTCATTCCTTATAAAATTTTAATTTTTGTTAATCAATTGAAATTTGTAAATTCAATTTAATTACTACTTTAATTATTTTTTATTTCCTATATTCCTATCCTTCTTCATTAATGAATTTGGTTTTATCTTATTCATTTGATCATTATATGTACGCGTTATATATTCATTCCTTATAAAATCTCAAATTTTATTAATCAATTGAAATTCGTAACTTCAATTAATTGAATTAATCACTTCATATTTTTTTCTTTCATTTCCTGAATCTTATTCTCCTTTATTAATGAATTTGATTTCATCTTATTAAATTGGTCACTTTAAATTTTTAATAAAATAAAGTTCTATTAAAAATTTTAAAAAATAAAAATAAAAAATTTGGGCCAGCCTGACCCATGTCTTTAGAACATGCATAAAGGCACTTCCTTTTTCAAAATAGTTTAAGAATGCATACATGGTGAATTGGTTGCCTTTGGAAGAGAAAGTGACTATTTTTTTCCAAGCAACTTGCACATATTTTTCAACCTATCATTGGATGCTAGAACATTCTACTTGCTTGTCTTTACTACATTGTTCTTTTTTTTTAATTATGCAGATTACATATTTTGTTTTGAAACTTTTGAGCTTGACAAGTTCCAATCTTTTTGGCTATCATCAAAATTATTTTGAGCTTACACTATTGCCTTATAGAATTCGTGTTGTAGTTTTGGTACTAGCTCTTTGAGCATTCAGCCTCTCGCTTTTGGTTATTATCATCAAAGATTTTGTGACGAGCTATCAAAAAAGTGTAAAAAGTACTTCAAATGATTTTTTTGTAAATTAGTACATCAAATGATTGTAACACTATGTTATGAAGCAACTATGATAATTGCAAATGAGAAAATATTATTTGATAAACGAGTCTTCAATTTAAGAATTACATTTTATATAATTTCTAAAAAAGAATATTTTTATTACTACGAACATATTTCAGGAAAATCTATGCATAATTATCATTATTTGTCTTCATAGGTTGTTGATGTCGAAACCATTAAACAAAAGATGTATGATAATATAATTTATAATTATATGTGAAGCCTTATCCCACCCAGGTAGGTGTAACAATATAATATATGAGATGAATTCCTTAAATGATAATGGTATATGGGATTTAGTAAACCAATATATAAGAAAGAAGGCTACTAATTGTAAATGTTTATTCATAGTCAAAGTCAAATTTGATGGATCAGTGGCTTGATTTAAAGCACTACTTATGACAAAAGACTATAGTTAGAATTGTGGTGTGGATTACTTTGACAAATTTTTTCTTTTTAAAAATAATCTCCATTTTTCTATTCATTCGGTAACTCATCATTGTCCCTAGTATTATTTAGACATTAAAAAATGTCTTCTTACATGGTGATATTAAAGAGGAAGTATATATGAAGCAACCATAATATAAAAATGTTTGTCATCTTTAAAAGTCCCTATATAGTCTACAATAAAGTCCCTGTGTTTGGTTTAAAAATTTGAGTCAAATAGTGAAATGTATGCTATGAATATGAGTAAGTTTAACTAATCAATTTTATATAAGCATTGTGCATATGGCATCATACTCCTTGTTGTATATATGGATGATATTATCATTATTGAAATTGATATTATGGGAATTTCATCTCTAAAATCATTTCTTAGTCAATATCGTACAAAATATTAAAGGGTTTTGAAGTATTCATTAAGAGTATAGTTGATAAAAAGCAAGAAAGGCATTTTTTATCTTTGAAAAAATATATACTTGATCTATTAATAGAAACTGAAAAATTAAGGGCTTAGCTTGACAGTGCTCCAATGCTTCCTAATTTGGAACTTACCAAAGATGGAGACTTATTTGCAGATCATAAGAAATAAAGCAGATTGGTTAGAAAATTAAATTATCTTATAATAACTTGTCTCGGTATTATATAATCTATCAGTATTATAATTTATATCATGTATTTCTTAAACATCCATTTCTAGGTTTCTTTAGAATAGATCCTATGTTACTTAAAGGGAGCTCATAGACTAGGGATATTATACGTAAATCATGGATAAACACATTGAGTGTTTCTTATATGTAAATTGGACAAGTTTTAAAATAAATCTACTACTAACTACTATTTATTTGTTGGAGGAAATTATATCTCATAAGAAAGAAAGAAGCAAAACATCATGTCTATGTTTAGTGTAAAATCTGAATATAGAGATAATGTGAATATTTCAACTCTTAACTAAAATTGGTCTTAAAGCCTTAACACCAGTAAATTTATGGTATGGTAAACAAGTTGATTTCCATATTGCTTATAATCTTATGTTACATGAAGAAACTCAACATATTGAGATTGACGATCACTTTGTTTGTGAAAAAGTATATTAAAACTTGATCTCTACACGATATGTGAAAATTGGGGAACAACTTGAAGATATTCTTTTAAGAGGCTCAAAATGAAGTTTGAGTCAATTACGTTTATAGCAAGTTGGCCATGATTACTATCTATGCTCTAATTTGAGGGGGACTTTTATAAATTTCATATCTATAGTTGTAGATTTTACATGTAAAAAGTAGGATTATAAGGATGCCTTAGGTTATAGGCATGATTGCATAGATCCTGTTTGGTTTCTTACTTAAATAGACATTGACTAATATATATAAATATACCTTTATTCATTATATGAAGCACATCTATGAAAATAATTATTCCTTTCTTTGTTTTCATAAGTAATGGTTTAAAATTTAGAATCAATATTATGCGATTTCAATCTAATAGAAATTGTCATAGAGATAAAAATGGATGGAAATAAGCCTAAAATTGTTTTTAAAGACCATATTTTCTTATTTTCTTTTCTATTTATCTTTTCTTTTGCTAATAAACAAATTAACATAGAACAAAATGCATAAGAATAAATTAAGTGTTCCCAATTATAACAATCTTTCAATTTGCGCTAGCACTAAGTATATAGTTTTGTTTTTAGAGTCTCCAAAGGAAGGATTCCCTTTTATCACAAATGTATCTACATTGATGGGTCAAGAAGTGAGATGGGATCAGTAATCCCTAACCTTTTGGTAGCAGTAAACATTTAAAGTTTTTATACCTGCTCATCATTTATCATTTCCTTTTAACTTTTCTATTACAAGATTTTAAAATCATCATCTAATCAAAGCGAGTTTAGATTTAATTCATCAAATCAAGTTAAATCATCTAGTCAATATTGTGCTATGATTGGTAATGAAAACGACTAAAATAATGGTTTTGAGGCTCATTAAAAGTATGCTAAGAAGTATAATCATGATGAGGTTGATGCACATATATATAATACTCTTACCTTTTAATGCATATGAACTGAATCCTTTTATAAATGTCTTGAAATTTCTATCAATTATTGGAGACTTTGATGATTTAGATGTTTAGTCCCTTCTCTGATTACTTTACTTTTCATAGCTTACTGATTAGAATTTAATCCTTGGATCTCAAACTAATCACCTTCCAATATTTCTTCTAGCTTCTTTATTAAAGTTGATATCAAAGAGGAAGTAAAGGAGTTAAGTATACTTGATTAAATTCCTCCCTTTTTATACTACATTATGATTTGTTAATGTTAAAATTTTTAAGTTCTATAACTTCTAATGATTTGAGTTATCATACCTGTGATGTAATTCACCACTATGCTCATTCTTTATGGAATGATCTTTTTTTAGAGCTTATGTAAGCAACATAAGACCATATTTCCTTTTTGCCAGTTATTGATACAACTTAGGTTATTGACTTATCTATTTTACAACATATGGTCAAGTAGTTTATATCTATATCTAAGTGATATGGAATCTTCTTACATTGCTTAATGGAATAGTAGAACCAAGGAAATTTAGAGATATATAAGGAATTTTTAAATAGAGAAGGACAACATCTTATCAAACTTACATCCTTAGAATACTAATTGAATGCTTTGAAGATTATTTTGACAAAGAAAATAGTTCTGGTTGTGGAATGGGTCACGCTTTATAGCATTGAGAATAAATTATTTGTAATAGAAACTCAATCATTTATCTTACTATTGATGAAAAAGCTCTGATCTCAGTTTGGGACTTCCTCTTCATGTCATGAGACGCATTTGATACTTTTCATTCTCATATGTATGAGTGAGAGAAAGAATCATTGTATTGTGGTCTTCTCCTTACCCTATGGAGGATCATAGATCTCAATAAGGGGATCATGAATAAGTACCTCAACAATCAGAAAAACCTCCATATAGCACATTTTCCAATCTAAGGGTGATTATTCTTTGTCAAGTCTTTCCTATAATGCTTATTACATGCAAATTGGAGCATCAATCTAAATTGACAAGTATCATAAATCTAGGAGAGAAGGAAAACTCATGAACGAGGTAAAACGAGGAGCAACCAAAGGAATTTTATACCTTTGAAGCCTAAAACGGAAGCCCCAGCTACAAAACCACCAACTGCTCCATTTATAAAGTCTCTTTTCATCCTATAATGCTGAACCACCTGTTCAACACCAATGTAAATTCCTCCAATAGTGGCAAAAGTTAGACCATAATTACCCATCATTTTCAGGATCCTGATTAGGCCAGGAAGAGCAACATGTTTCTCAACTCGAGGCACATCATACCAAGTTGCAACAACAGTCCCCCAGATAGTTCCACCAGCTAAACCCATAGTTGTCCCCCTAACTGTTTTCATAGTTGGGGCGTCATCATCCTCATAGTACCTAAGATCTGATGGATCCATTGCTGTTACTGAAAGTTGAAAAGCAAACCAATCACGGTATAAATATGTCAGAAACCAAAATGCTTCTGCAATGATAATCAAAAAATGAACACAATGAACCAACAAAGTATTGCTTCTCTGGGAACATGCACAATTGTTTTGGCAAGAAAGTGGAATGCCCAGTTGGTGGTTTATGGAATAGAACAATTATGAAGCAGATTAAAATATTGCTGATTTTGATTCATACAGATGGAGAAATTAAGTCACAGTCTGATAATCCCTAACATCTTGAGAACAAGTCAATCATTTAAAAGCAAACCCTATCTCCAACTAAATGCGGTGACTAAACATCCTTATTCTTCAGAAAAGAGCAAATAATTTAAGAGTAAAATCAACAAATTGGGCACAAACTTTTAAAACAAAAAGCAAGGGTAGAGGGAAGCAGGACGTCCAATGCGAGTACCCAACCGTCGAACACAAGCCCAACAACAGAAATATAGAAATGTTCAGAACCCAACAAGAAAAATTATCAAATTCTGCCAAAGACTTCATGATTCTAATTTTTGTTCTGTTTTCCTCCTTTTCTGTTTCCATCACCACCCCAAAAACCAAACTTTACTGATAAAGTTCGTGATAAAAGGTAAACAACAACAAAAACCCAAATCAGAAAATAAAATGGCTTCAAGGAAACTAACAAATTTCTCGCCCTTTCTTCCCTGCCAATAGCCAAAATCGAGGATACTAGAGACTTGATAAGACTGAACGTAATTGAATGGAATAACAGACAAAAATATATTAAAGTAAGCGACGGCCAAAGATCAGGAGATTGATATACAGGAAAATGCGTAACCGGAAAGGATTATATCTAGGAAGTTAGAAAAAGAGAAATATACCCTTTGATTATCAAAAGGCTAATGTGTGCTGTGTTTTGGGCAAGTCCCTACAGAAATCAACTTCCATCAGCCAGCTTTCTTTGCTGGACATCCCATTGAATCCTAAATTCCTATCATTGACGACATTGTCCTCAAATCTTTTTCAGTTTTCTTCCCCCCTGACCTGACTACAAACCGTTTGTTTTTCTTTCCTTTTCCTTTTTTATCACCGTATATATGTGCTACTCAAATTAAAAGGTCATTATACGTTATATTTATTTAGACATTCTTTGATACATAATCAATGTAAGTAAGCAAATATTAATTTACATGGTAATAACTTGTTCATTTTATTTAATTTTATAATACTAATAAGAATTATGAATTACATCAATCAAATATTTAAAAATTCTAATTTATTAAAAATATAATCCATTATTAGCTTTTTTTGAAAATTTAAATAATTCATTAAAGAATATAGTAAACATCATGCAACGAATTTGCTTATAGAATGCAACATCTTGAAGTAACAATTAATTACAACGTCGAGGTGATAAGAAAAATTATAAAACATGCTTGTTACTCCTGCACGAAGTACACGTGTTTGCCGAGAGATGACCCTACGTGACTTATCCTTTGCCATTACTTCAATTTCAAGCTTCGATCTTGCTTGCTTTACCTTCTAGCAGGGGACAGATTTTCTGTCCCCCTTATTCTGTACCTACCCAATACCCATTTGATCTCAACCATCCAATGCAATAAATTGAATGGTTGAGATCAAAATGGCACAGAGGGTACAGAGTTTGGGTTACAGATGATCTGTACCCCTTCTAGCAAGGGGTCACCTGTGCCACTGATTTTTAATCAATAAAGTAACGGGTCCAGCACTTTCCAATCTCATGCATATAAGTCTGAACTTAATCGTAGGTTCGACGGTAAAAGAATAAATCCTCTATCCTCGTAAACATGTTCCAACCTTGCTCTATTAATTTTTACCCACACATTTACGTATTGTGAGCCACTCTAGATTAGGCATGTTTTTCCCTTAAGCCTCAGCTTCCAGTTGGTCATCTCTTTTAGGACCTGTTTGGTTAGATGTTAATTAATGGAATGGAAAGGAACGGAATAGAACAGAAGGGAATGGTTTATAATGCAATGGAATGTAATATAGTGATACGTTGTTTGAGAAGGATGGAAGGGTTTATAATGTAATGTAATGAAATGTTGTTTGGATGATGGATGGAATGGAATGTAATGTATAATAAATGACTATTATACCCCTTATATTAAAATGATTATTCCAGAAAATTTATTATTTTATTATTAATTA